>JAWDGP010005165.1:17500-172500 GCA_033675545.1 Elysia crispata
AAAAATTTATACTCGGAGAGCTTACGTATCGGGGACAAGAAAAAAAGAGAGAGAGAGAGAGAGAGAGAGAGAGAGAGAGAGAGAGAGAGAGAGAGAGAGAGAGAGAGAGAGAGAGAGAGAGAGAGAAACAGACAGGGAGGAGATAGAGAATGAGAGAGACAGGACAGTATTCCGATCAAATTTTTTGTTTCGTCTATTTTTCATACTGATGTACTTGTCTTATAGCACCCCGTCTAAGAATACCACTGATAGAAATGATTGACAACATAAAGGCTATTGTTTTTTAAATATGTGTAATAGGATGCAATGACAAATGAGAAAGATCTGAAAATGACACGCAGTCTCCACTAATCAATCCAAAATCCATCAAGATATCTCTCTCTAACGTTTTGTGACAAAATCCTTACTTTGTCCCTCCTCCCTCCCTCCGTTTATTTGTTTGAAATCACTATCCCCCCACCTCCCCCACCTTACACACACATACCCAAATCCTTTTCCTCAGTCACAGGACATTTTTTTTACTCCGTTACCACACTTTGCTCATCATATCAATATGAACATAACTCCTACTCAAACCATTCAATAGTTTTCTTGACCATTTCACTTTGGGACTTAATATCTGGGAATAACAAATAAGAAAAAATAAATGAATAGGAAGCCAATAATATTTTTTTCGTATAGTCTTACCCTCAGCAGCTGGATGCCCACATAAGTATGTGTGCCTGTGGGTATAGCCAGACCCAGCTCAGCTACCTTAGGGAATTCCCTCTGGTCGTGGAGCAGAATCTTCACGCCTGCAGCGTCGTGTGGTCCAGGCATGTACTCGTACTGCTCCACATTCAAGGTCAACTTGAGGCCGTAGTCAGAGCCTGGCAGGAAGGAAATAAAAATCATCAGCTAGAGATCGGTTATTTTCTTTCTGGTCAACGTCGTTGACGCTTTTCTCCTCACGTTTAAGGGTTTTGGACACGATAATCTTTTGTTTTTGTCCAACTTAAGTCAATTCGATAGCATTTTGTTATGAAATAACCCCCAAAATAACCATTAAACAAAGTGATATATGTGTATACCGAAGCTCCGATATTTTTTTCAAAGATTTGACGTGTAACATTAAGAGAAGGACAGTACTGCATCAAGAGCTTTTAGGATTTATTTAAGATTAATTCACTGGACCGGGCATTTGCGCCACGATCCTTACTTTAGACTAAACAAACGTCTCTTATACACCTCCACGACCATTTCTACAGTTTAGACAGACAGCTCTTATACACCTCCACGACCATTTCTACATTTTAGACAGACAACTCTTATACACCTCCACGACCAATTCTACAGTTTAGACAGACAGCTCTTATACACCTCCACGACCATTTCTACAGTTTAGACAGACAGCTCTTATACACTTCCACGACCATTTCTGTAAACTTAACAAACATCTCTTACACACCTCCACGATCATTCATAAGAAGTCCTCAGAAACCTCTTACACATTACTACATTTTTTGAAAAAATTGCTTAACGAAAATAAAATGACCACTCATTCACATCATCATTGAGTAAACATAACTTAGATCAAAACAAAAGTCATAATACTTTGAAATTGTCATTAAATGATGTAAATTTTTTGGAAAATACTCTTCAGTTTCCAAAGAGGTGTGGTGAACAGTGTTTCAAATTGCGGATTCTAAGTTTCTCCGAAAAATGAGCTGTGCGGCTTGAGTTCGAAACCGCGCATCATCACTTAATGGTGCACGCCTCATCTTGATATGATTCCCTACAACTATTCTGTTTCCAGCTCTGGTGATACCTCGCACTTATAGACTTCAAAATAACAGAATCATAGTTTTTAACTGGTCAATGCTTATAACGATATTTGTATTAAGCGCTGGTGTAAAGTGAAAGCTTGATATAATTATTCTCGAGCTGTGCTTCTCTCTTTGCTCACGTGGTGCTCAGTCAACTCCAGTATTTTGGGTAAAACTGTTTAGAAAACACAGTTATGCAAGTCTTGTTTTAAACTTTGTTTTCTGCAAGATACATAGTTATAAAAACGATTGCCTCAGGTTCTTTAATTTTGTAAAAAAAAATTTGTTTCCGATGGATTATGTACAGGAATTCCGACCCCACTGTCAGATAGCTCGCAGCCAAGGGTATAATCAGTTGAACACTCTAGAACTAAGCTATCTGGCTTTTTGGCAAACGCTTTATAAGCAACTGGATTCATTTTAAAGACAATTTCGGTTACCCTAAGGGACATATAAGTTTGACATAATTATGGTTGGTCTTTAAATGCCAGGACAATCATGCTCTTTACACATACAGAACAATGTGTTTTGACTCTTGTTTTTCTAACTGACAAAATGATGTACTGGGCAAGATGTTTACAAGCTGGCCCTAGACTGTATCTGTTGGAGTTTGATTCCAAGTCAGTCTTTGTTAGAGACAAGATGCTGGCTCGATCTGTTCTTGACAAGAAGAGAGTTCTCACACGGGAGATTTCTGGGAAACTTTATTGTTGACACAACAAACTTTTTAGATGTAACACTTGTAAATAAATCATCTTAAAGGGCTTTCCCTCAAAAAAGGTAAAAATGGACATAACTCTAAAATTATTGTACCGATTTTCACTTGCTTTATCTACGTACTATTCAATTCTGAACATAACCATCATACATTGGTGCGTTTGTATTCATCAATGGTACACTATTGTTCAGAATTAAGTAGTGTTTTAATAAAGCTAATTTTCATCATTTTCAGAGTAAAAATAGGTGCAACAAGATTATATTTATGGCAATTTCCACTTTTTCAAGGTAAAACTATTATAGTATGATTTATTTCCTCCAACCTTATATAACTTACATTACATATTCTAGATGATATCAAATCTGCCAAAGTGCGCTATGATTTAGTTTCCATCTATGAGCGATAGCAATATTTATGCAGCTCTTTTATGCTCATTTAAATTCATCAAATTATTCCCATAATTATACTCTCTAATATTTTCACAGACAGCCGAGCGAATTGAAATCGAGAAATTTCAATTGTACCTCTGAGTCATATTAACCTCTTAGATTGTAGAAACTTTATTTTGTGTATGTTTGTGTGTGAATGTATGTGCGATTTTCTTCGAATTCCCTTTTCGTGTAAGCTCAGGATTAAATTAGAACTATGGCTAAGAGTACCTTTCTTTATTTATAATTTACAGATGATTATATTGCACTGAAATTAAATACACAAAAAAGAAAGAAAAAATCATTGATTGAACATGATTTTAAAAGAGCACAATCCATTAAATGTGGTAAAAGTGCAGCAAAGCTCTGCCACGGTAAAGCAGAATGAGACAAAGCTCTGACGCGGTCGCGGAAAATAAAGATAAATCACGTCTACATAGGCCGTGACATCTACATGATTTTCCCTGTTTTGTGCTCAACTTAATGCCCAGATTTGGACATCGATCTGCCATGGAAACGTTTTGACAATACGTAGAATCGATTTAGGAAAATATTATTGAGAAATGCTAGTCGAATATTAGGCATGTGACGCCATCTACTAATAAAGACGTTTTTTTTTAACTTAAATTCTGTTATAAGAAAGTGTGGTTTAAAAAGAAAACTATATAATTATGCTTTTTTATATCTTAAGATATGCTTCAGAAGTTTTGCATGCTTCAACAAATTTGTTAACGACAGGGTTCTAAATCTACCAACTTTCTGCCCAATAATTCTCTTAAATGTTTTTACACAAGTGCGAGTGTCTAAAATTGATAGGATACTTAAGTTCCATGTGAGGTTACTTTATTGGTCCAAATGCTCATAGAACCATCTTTCCACTGAAGACAATAAAGAATCAAGGTATGAATAATCGCGGATTCATTGATTCGAATCCTTACTAGAATCGATTCCCCCCGGGCCGGTAATCGTGAATCTTGGCCGGTCCTGGGAGAATGAAATGACAACATAATTCTCATGATGGGTTTATCATGACTTGGTGGTCCTGGACGCCATATTGACGGCGGATTATGGTATTTTGTCGACCAGGGCAAAAAAAAAAAATAGAAATTTGGAGAACAAGATGGATGGTATAGCCATGCATCCTGGCACCATGTGTCTGTGTTGCTATATTTTGATTATGTGAATCAGCTCCAAAGGGTAAGAAATTATCGCGACGCCGAGATATAAACAAGGAGAAAGAGTGCTTGCTCGTCTCAGTATGGTTCTGGTATTTTATCATTAGGTCATGACGTTCCGTTACCACTTTACTGTCCTGTTAAAAGCGGCCAGAGCAAAATTGGCAGGATCTGGCGAGAGCATTATTATTTTGGATGTTAAGTTCATAATAAAACAAAATAGTTTTCTCTTGAAAATCAGCAATAGAGAAAGAAAGAGAGGAAAAACCTAGAATATTGTGCATCGACAATAATGAGAGAGACAGAGAGACAGACAGACAGACAGACAGACAGACAGACAGACAGACAGACTGTCAGACAGATAGATAGACAGACAGACAAAAACAGAGACAGACAGACCGACAAACAGACAGAGAGGCAGCGAGACAAAGACAGAGAGACAAAGACAGAGTCAGACAGACAGACAGACAGACAGACAGAGACAGACAGACAGACAGACAGACAGAGACAGACAGACAGACAGACAGAGACAGAGACATGCAACAGACTGACTGAGACACAGGTCGACAGCAACATATAGACATTGAAAGACATAACCGCAAATGAATAAGGAGAGATAAATAGAGAAAGAAGGAGAGAGAGAAAGAGAAGAGGTAGAGATAATGTAAAATAACCAGCGCTATAGATAATAAAAGACAGAATATAATACAGAATTATTTCCGAAAAGAGAAGAAACTGAATACTTTTCAATAAATCACTTGGTCGAAGCTAGACCATTATTTTCTTATGAATCAAGACTATAGATGGCAAAGTTGAACAGGCACTGGCACGAGATGAGCTGGGAGGAGTCCAGTTTTGCAGGGAGAGCTACTGCAAGGGGACGCAACTTTCCTCCTAACGGTTAGGACTAACACTAGTAATGATGATGATAAGGCGGGCATAAAGAATAGGCGAGTCGCGTGAGCAGAGGAGAGTTATGGTCCTTGCTGGAGTGAGCAACCATCATCAGTGTTGCTCACAGTAGACGTGATTGTTAATCTTGGGATGTCGAGGCTACGAAAAATTAGGAAGGGGGGACAGTTGTAGAGAGATATCGGGCCCTATGGAATGAATAGTGAAGAGAGGGATAGAGGGCAGGAGAAAGAGAGAGAGAGAGAGAGAGAGAGAGAGAGAGAGAGAGAGAGAGAGAGAGAGAGAGAGAGAGAAAGAGAGAGAGGTATTGAGAGGGAGATAGATACATCGATAAAAATATAGTAACAGAGAGAAAAGGGAGAGAAAAGGCAGGAGATGAGAGAAAGTGAAGGAAGAGAAAAACGAAGAGGAAAGACAGCGAAAAGAAGAGAAAAGGGGGGAGGGAGAGAGAGGGAAGGGAACGACAAAGGAGCAGGAACGAGAGAGAAATGCGAGAGAAAAGAGAGGAGGAGAAAGACATGGGAGAGAAAGGAGGAGGAGGAAGAGGAGGGGAGAGAGAGAGGGAGAGAGAGAAGGGAGAAAAAAGAGGGGAGGAGGGAGTGAAAAAATTGACGGTGGGGGGGAGGGGGGGAAGAGGAGGTAGATAAAGAGTAAAAAAGCAAAAGAATGATAAAAACTGAAATAAACAAAAACAAAGATATCTTCACTTTTAGCGCTAAGCCTGACAAAACAACTTTCATGCTTCAATTGTTTCTTGCTGGGTTTTTTTTTCTTTTGGAGGATGGGTTTGTGGACGGATCGTGATTTGTAGTTTTTGAGCCTGATATCATATCTTCAAGGAGGTGGGTGCCTGATAGAGGTGCGAGTTCTATCCTCATCAGTAGAATTTATCTTTCCTTGTTTCGACATAACTTTACTTCTATATGAAGATCGGCAGTTAGATCTAGATTTGTGATTATTTTTGCTATCTTTACTCAGCGAATGAGAGTTATGATTCTCTTGTTCTGCAGACCATAAGCTGAGAATGTAACATCCTCCTCAAATTTTGTTTTCCTTCCGATTTCAACATTAACCAAATGCGACAAATACTCTTTATGCCACAGGGATTTTTTTTTTCACTTATGCCGCGGTTAGAAGAGATGCACTTGAACCTTTGGCTCCAGTGTTATCTTAATATAGAGTGACGTCGTGAGAACTAAAAAATCGCATTGCGCAATTCCTTTTTACTTTCAAAACATATGTAAATGCCCATAAGAATTTTACTTCTTGAACTTCCTACTCCCACATTTTGTCGAACGCCTTCTATGTCTACACTGTTAAATCTAGAACTGGTCCATCGCTGGACAAGCGGTGTCTCTGGAGATTCGAGCTAGGCTGTCCACACCAGGACAGCACAAGAAATTGAAACAATTTCCATAATGGTTTGGAGTCCACTGGGGACTCTGAGCCGAAGACCAAAGAATGTCTGGACGGAGAGCGACAGTGACGGCTGGTTTTGTTGCTATCTTCAGCCGCTGCTTGTTTGACCTATAAAGTCACTAGAATGGTTGGAAAAATCGAAAATGTGTCTGGCGGACATGGTGAACTGAAAATGTCATGGATTGTTTAATTGCTCCTCTTTGTTTTCCGATCTATTCCAGGTCTTGCCTGGTTTCGTTTTAGGTCAACAAGATTACAGTAATGCTGAGTTAAACAGAATATGTAAGCCAAAACAGTAGGACATAGCGAAAAGTGCTATAAAATATATCTTTTGCAGCTCTTTATGAATTTTCGCTTCAATCCATCGTTAGTAATTAAATGAATTACTTTTATCCTTTCAAAAGCCTCTTACACAAAGAGAATGTTAAATATTTAGAACTACTACTAACTACTGCTAGAACAATAATAAAAACAACAACTGCAACTACTTCTACTAGTCGTATTAGTACTACTACTACTACTACTACTACTACTACTACTACTACTACTACTACTACTACTACTACTACTACTACTACTACTACTACTACTACTACTACTACTACTACTACTACTACTACTACTACTACTACTACGACTACGACTACGACTACTACTACTACTACTACTACTACTACTACTACTACTACTACTACTACTACTACTACTACTACTACTACTACTACTACTACTACTACTACTATAGCTTACTTGTGAAGGAGATCCTGAGTGTAGATTACATTTGGAGAAGTTCCTGAATGTAGCTTACCTGTAGAGTAGACCCCATGGTATAGCTGACCTGTGGAGGAGACCCTCAATATAAGCTTACCTGTGGAGAAGACCCTCAATATAAGCTTACCTGTGGAGGAAACCCTCAATATAAGCTTACCTATGGAGGAGGCCCTCCGTGTAGCTTACATGTGGAGGAGGCCCTGAATATAAGCTTACCTGTAGAGGAGACACTCAGTGTAGCTTACCTGTGGAGGAGACCCTCAATATAAGCTTACCTGTGGAGGAGACCCTCAGTATAAGCTTCCTGTAGAGGAGACCCTCAATATAAGCTTACCTGTGGAGGAGACCCTCAATATAAGCTTACCTGCGAAGGAGACCCTCAATATAAGCTTACCTGTGGAGAAGATCCTGATTGTAGCTTACCTGTGGAGGAGACTTCAAATACAGCTTGCCTGCGAAGAGAGGCTAGAATCTAGCTTACTTGTGAAGGAGATCCTGAGGGTAGATTACCTTGGGAGAAGATCCTGAATGTAGCTTACCTGCAGAGGAGACCTCGCAGTGTAGCTTACCTGTGGAGGAGACCCTCAATATAAGCTTACCTGTGTAGGAGACCCTCAGTGTAGCTTACCTGTGGAGGAGACCCTCAATATAAGCTTACCTATGGAGGAGACCCTCAATATAAGCTTACCTGTGGAGGAGACCCTGAACATAAGCTTACCTGTGGAGGAGACCTCAATATAAGCTTACCTATGGAGGAGACCCTCAATATAAGCTTACCTGTGGAGGAGACACTCAATATAAGCTTAGCTGTGGAGAAGACCCTCAGTATAAGCTTACCTGTGGAGGAGACCCTCAATATAAGCATACCTATGGAGGAGACCCTCAATATAAGCTTACCTGTGGAGGAGATCCTCAGTGTAGCTTACCTGTGGAGGAGACCATCAATATAAGCTTACCTGTGGAGGAGACACTCAATATAAGTTTAGCTGTGGAGGAGACCCTCAGTGTAGCTTACCTGTGGAGGAGACCCTCGATATAAGCTTAGCTGTGGAGAAGACCCTCAGTATAAGCTTACCTGTGGAGGAGACCCTCAATATAAGCATACCTATGGAGGAGACCCTCAATATAAGCTTACCTGTGGAGGAGATCCTCAGTGTAGCTTACCTGTGGAGGAGACCATCAATATAAGCTTACATGTGGAGGAGACCCTCAATATAAGCTTACCTGTGGAGGAGACCCTGAATATAAGCTTACCTATGGAGGAGGCCCTCCGTGTAGCTTACCTGTGGAGGAGACCCTCAATATAAGCTTACCTATGGAGGAGGCCCTCGGAGTAGCTTACCTGTGGAGGAGACCCTCAATATAAGCTTACCTGTGGAGGAGACCCTCAGTATAAGCTTGCCTGTAGAGGAGACCCTCAATATAAGCTTACCTGTGGAGGAGACCCTCAATATTGTAGCTTACCTGTGGAGGAGACCCTCAATATAAGCTTACCTGTGAAGGAGACCCTCAGTGTAGCTTACCTGTGGAGGAGACCCTGAATATAAGCTTACCTGTGGAGGAGACCCTCAGTGTAGCTTACCTGTGGAGGAGACCCTCAATATAAGCTTACCTGCGAAGGAGACCCTCAATATAAGCTTACCTGTGGAGAAGATCCTGATTGTAGCTTACCTGTGTAGGAGATTTTGAATACAGCTTGCCTGCGAAGAGAGGCTAGAATCTAGCTTACTTGTGAACGAGATCCTGAGGGTAGATGACCTTGGGAGAAGATCCTGAATGTAGCTTCCCTGCAGAGGAGACACCCCCTCCTCAGTGTAGCTTACCTGTGGAGAAGACCCCCCCCCTGGTGTAGCTTACCTGTGGAGGAGACCGCCCCCCCTCCAGGTGTAGCTTACCTGTGGAGGAGACCCTCAATGTATTCAGGTAGTCGTTATTAAAGTTGAAGCAGACACCATGATCTGTAAGGATCTGGGTGAAGTTGTCAGGTCCACACTTCTCATCCTGCCACTCGCATCTGGAAGTTTCCAGATCAGCAACGTCAGGGATTTGTTAAGATGGTGGGTATACATGTGTCACAGAGATGGTGATGCTAGTGAGGATGGGGATGGTGTTACAAATACCAGGAACACTTCTGATGATAACCCTATATATTTTTATCTATCTATTCTGTCTGTTTTAGTAAATTGCTTTTCTTTGCATGTTTCTCTCTGTCTGTCTGTCTCTCTGCTTTCTATCTATCTGTCTGTCTGTCTCTCTCTGTCTCTTACTGTTTGTCTGTCTCTGTCTGTATGTCTCTTTCTCTCTATCTCTTTCTCCCTCTCTCGCTCTCTCTCACTCTCTTTCTTCCTCTCTCTATCTCTCTCCCACTCTCTCTCCTTCTCTCCCTCTTTTTCTCTCACTCTCTGTCTCTTTCTACCTCTCTCGCTCTCTCTCCTACTCTCTCTCCTTCTCCCCCTCTTTCTCTCTCACTCTATCTCTTTGTCTCTTTCTACCTCTCTCCCTTTCCCTCCCTCTATCTCCCTATCTCTCCCCACCCTCGACTCACGCCACTATGAGGTCCTCCTTTTGATGCGATGTCCACAGGTACATGTCCTCTAGGCGCATGTCTGTCATGTTGTGCGAGGCAAGGAAGTCGTCTGTGTCCTCTAGAGACCCGTTTCTCGAGTAGATATCCTCCAACAGCCTGTACAGCTTCCTGTCGGTGGCAGCTGTCGCTCTGAGGACGAATAGAGACAATCATTGTTTACACAAGAGATGATTTGCTTGAAGATTACACTAACTCTTTTTCATCACTTTCATGTAAGAAACACTGATGTGTCGAGAATTGAGTTTCGATATTACCACAAGCGAAGGGGAAGCACAATTTTGATTATATAGTTTACTATTAGTATTAGGAAGATCTTATTTGCAAAAGTATCAGTAAAAAACACCAAAAAGCCCAAAAAAAGGAGATTTATTATAATTTTATGCATTTCACGTGTGTGTTAATATATAATTATGTGAAGCTCATATCATAGGTTGAATCAAGATTGTTCTAAGCTCTTAATACTTCTCATTACACTTAATACACTTCGATTACTTGGCCCCAATGGAATTTCAACCGTCGTTCTAAGGCACTAACATAGCTTGATTGAAAGGGAGAGTGACATCCATGCCCCCTGTTTTACCTGAACGCATTCTGATTACACAAAGTTATGGCTGGGAAGGCCAAAGTCCGGTTAAAGTTGACGTGCACGTTCACGGTGACGGGGTAGCTGTAGAAGTAGATGATCCTCTCAATGATCTGGATCCCCATAAGCGTGGAACACACGAGAAACACGGCCAGCCACAGCAGTCTGGAGACAGCGAGAGATTCGATGGTTGCTTGGTTACGGAGGTTGAGTGGTTGTTAGGTTAGGGAGATTCAGTGGTTGTTAGGTTAGGGAGATTCAGTGGTTGTTAGGTTATGGAGATTCAGTGGTTGTTAAGTTCGGGAGATTCCGTGGTTGTTAGATTAGGGAGATTTAGTGGTTGCTTAGTAAAGGAGATTCAGTGGTTGTTCGGTTAGAGAGATTCAGTAGTTGTTAGGCAAGGAAGATTCAGTGGTTGTTAGGTTAGGGAGATTCAGTGTTTGTTTGGTTAGGAAGATTCAGTGGTTGTTAGGTAAGGGAGATTCAGTGGTTGCTTGGTTAAGGAGAGTTAGTAGTTGTTAGGTTAGGGATATTCAGTGGTTGTTAGGTTAGGCAGATTCAGTGGTTGTTAGGTTAGGGGGATTCATTGGCTGAGAAAAAAAAAGATGTCCAATAGCTACTATACTGGAGAGATTCAAAGGCTGACAAGTGAGAGATATTCCTATTTTCTAAATTGGAAATATTCAGGGGCCTCTGAGTGAGGGACATTTAAAGGATTTTAAGTTAGGAACATTCAGTGGGTGATAAGTAAGGAAGATTCAGTGGCTGTTAGTTAATGAGATTCAGTAATTGTTGGTTAAGGAGATTCAGTCAATGATAGGTTAAAAAAATCGGTGGTTGCTAGGCTAGGTATATTCAATGGCTTTAAGGTTAGGGAGATACAGTGTCTGATAAGTTAGGGACTTCGTTGGCTGATAGTTAGGGAGAGTCAGAGGCTGATAAGTTAGGGACAATCAGTGGCTGATAAGTTAGGGAGAGTCAGTGGCTGATGAGTTAGGAAGAATCAGTGGCTGATAAGTTAGGGAGAGTCAGTGGCTGATAAGTAAAGAAGAGTCAGTGGCTGATAAGTTAGGAAGAGTCAGTGGCTGATAAGTTAGGGAGAGTCAGTGGTTATAAGGTTAGAGAGATTCAGTGGTTGCTTGGTTAGGGAGATTCAGTGGTTGCTTGGCAAGGAGATTCAGTGGTTGCTAGGTTAGAGAGATTCAGTGGTTGCTTGGCAAGGAGATTCAGTGGTTACTAGGTTAGGGAGATTTAGTGTTTGCTTGGCAAGGAGATTCAGTGTTTGCTAGGTTAGGGAGATTCAATGGTTGCTAGGTAAAGGAAATTCAGTGTTTGCTGAGCTTGAAAAATGCGGTGGCTGAGAAAAAATGATATTCAGTACCTACTAGGCTGGAGAGATTCAGTGGCTGCTAAGTTAGAGAGAAGCAGAGGCTGCTTAGGTAGGGAGATACAGTGGCAATTAAAACAGGAAGTGACATTGCTTGCCAAGTCAGTGGCTTTTAGGTTAAAGATGTTTATTGCCGGTTCATTTTGTTGAAGATTTATTCATAGTTTCACAATATTACCGTCACAAACCAGTTTACAGCATTACTAGAAAAGGTTTTTCATGTAAGTTTAGATGCTGATTGTTTATAGTTGTAAAAAGCACATTATCATATAAAAATAATCTTGGTTAAACTTTGTTTATTTTGATGCAATGCACAGACTGCAGCAAACAAGATAAGGCTATTGAACTAAGCACAGCCTTAAACAGATCCAGACTGTAGTCGGTCTCTGCAAGATCTGATAATATCAGTTTTATATCTTTTTCTTTTGTTTTCTGATATTTAAACGTTTAAGGCTGAATGACCAGGTCAATATTCGATATTCACGACAATTACTTTTGAAAAACGAATCAATAGGCTCTTAGGGAAGCTCAGTCGTACGACTTTCTAAAATTTTGTTTTATATTAAGTCATTTTAAAGTTATTTTCTAATTTTTTTTTTGTAACTCAAATTGATGGCCAGCAAAAAAAAAATTAAAACCTAAAAATAAATGATGAATATTAATATATACAGACTTTCTATTAAAACTGAAAACATCAAATATTGCGATGTTAATAGTGTATAATTATAATTAATATATATAATATATATATATATATATATATATAAACAGACTTATTCTTCCAATAAAGCTCTGCTTTGCGGACAAACGCAAAAAGAAAAAGAAAAAGAAAACAAAATCAAATGAATTGTCTTTAAACACAGAAAAATCTTATTTCCACTGTCACCAGGATTGAATTTTATTTCTCTTTCTCTACCTATGCACCTCTCTCTTCCTCCCACTCTATTTCTCTCTCTCTCTCTCTCTCTCTCTCTCTCTCTCTCTCTCTCTCTCTCTCTCTCTCTCTCTCTCTCTCTCTCTCTCTCTATGGGTGCCGCATCGAGGCGCAGGTTCGATCCCTGTTCCATTCCATCTGTTGTAATGTTTTCACTTCTTTCGTCTGATTTGTCGGTCTCGAGCTAGATGTAGGTTTGTGGTTTATTTTTCTTTACTACTTATTTCATTATTTTCAGTCACTTGCATCTTTAGATCCTTAAATCTAGCTTTGTTTGTCTCAGCCTCTAACGTTGTTTGACTGCTTTCTTCATTTCTATATTCATTTATGCTTTTGAGTCAAATGGCATCTTTCGAAGATCCGTTAGAGGCTAGTTTGTTTATGTCCTGTAAAAATATGGACTTGATCGTTCTTAGCGATTCACCTTTTAGTCTATTCAAGCCAGCATGAAAGTCATTTATTTTTATAGATGCGGATAGCTCAGTGGTTAAGTGCTGGTCTTGTCTCGGCAAGGCGATGGGTGCCGCATCGAGGCACGGGTTCGATCCCTGTTCATTCCATTCGTCTTTCATCTTATTTGTTTGTCTCGAGCTAGATCTAGGTTTGTGGTTGAATTTTCTATACTAATTCTCTCTCTCTCTCTCTCTCTCTCTCTCTCTCTCTCTCTCTCTCTCTCTCTCTCTCTCTCTCTCTCTCTCTCTCTCTCTCTCTCTTTATTTCTCCCTCTATTGCTATCATTCTCTTTTCCTCTGCCTGACTGTAATGTTTATTTGCCTGAGCTTGTCCTTAGTCTCTCCTTTTTCTCCTGAGTATTTTCCTCTTACTCAGGCCACCCTCACTTCTCCATAGACCCGCCTATTTAACTATCAGCCACTTTATTAGTCTTTGCACATTTTTGTTGTTTTTATTTCTATTTCTCTTTGGTTTTCATACTTTTTCGCATGCAATGTAAATCCCCTAAAGTGAAAAAATAATAAAGAAAAACTCGACGAAAGTTAAAGTTCCTTAGCATAGAGGAAACGATAACACGGCTTATCACAGCTCTCGGCTGAATTTCATATAGGCGTGTTTCTTTATGATTATTTTCAAGGTAAACCTATACCACACGCTAGTTGAGTGGGTGGAGCTATAGAATAATGACAAATCGTGCATGCAGAGAAATAATGGTGCAGATTTCACCATCGCCATCTTTAATTCATGAGAAATTGATGGACCGATGTCGGGGGTTTCTGAACTGAGTCTGAGAATCTGGTGGCTTGGAGCGATAAAACATGAGAACTTCCAGGCACCTCAGACCCCAGATCTACAGAATTAGTCCATGTCAACATTACTCTTACGATTGTCTCTGGGATCAAGCATGTATGTTCAACATCAGGTGTCGCATCCAGTTAGCGTTGCAGACCAAACATTGTTCTGAGCTGGTTTTTCTTCTTCTATTCTTTGGGATGAAAAGATGCGGATACTTTTTTTTTCTCAATAAAGGCGTTGGGAAGGGATATGGAGGTACCAATTATAGTGTTTTAACACTTCGATCTGCGGTAAAGAAAATTTGCTTTTTCAGTCTGCCCTCACCAGAGAATAAATAAAAGCGCAATGTTTATCAATGTTGGTTCATTGTTGACCAAGATCCGTCATAGAAAGACTTAAATAAATTTGATTTGTTCTTAAAGAGAACATATTCACCAATGGGCTCTTATGACTGGAGCAGATTTCCGTGGCCTGCGCTCACTCGATGTACAGGGTTTCTTTTTCTTTTTCTTTCTCAGTCAGACCTATACCATCATTTAAGTTTATCTCTGTGAATGTCTTTCTTAGTATGCTAATACTCAATACTCACTATCGCTTTCTTATTCTGTGTATTTATGATAATTCTTTTTTTGTGTAATTGTGCGTGTGTATATATATATATATATATATATATATGTGTGTGTGTGTGTGTATGTATGTATATATCAGGATTCATGGCCTTTGCTCATCCTGTCAGGCGGAGCTAGAGATGGGAGAATCTGAAACCGCTCAAATATTCAAGCAGCCTATCAAATACGCCAGCATACATCCACGCACACATCAAAGACAAAATTTGTGAATATTTAAATTACCATCCTTTCTCCTCCCCCTATTTCTTCTCATCTCTTCACACCCTTACCCCGCCCCCTCCCCCCCCCCCTCGTCATCTCATTTCAACTGAAGTGTCAAAGGTGGGATTGAGATGGTAGGTGCCTAAGTTTTCTTTTATTATTATTATTATTATTATTATTATTATTATTATTATTATTATTATTATTATTATTATTATTATTATTATTTTCTTACCAAAAATTAAAACTGTGCTCACAATGAACTGACGGCATTACTGAATGGATGCTTGTCCTAATCGTTCGTGACCTTGTTAGTGACGTAATTCACCCACAGTCTGAAACATTACTGCTCTGCGATACTATCGGCACCCACAATGAAAAAAAAAAAAAAACCAGCGCAAACATTTGCCATATTGGTTCCAGTGTTCAGTGTTCCCGCTACTGTTCCGTAATAAGAGCCAGAGTTGGTCTGTTACTTGAACAAGCACATAGATTGTTCTAGGTTTGCGGAATATTTAAGTTAGGCAGTGCAGTGGACATGGGTCGGCCATTATATTATTTTGATTAGAAAATAAACTAACAGCCTCCATCGGACGATTTCGTTTTCGACAAAGTGAGTGGGATTTGAAGACTGAAAAAGCTTCACATTTATAGACATTTGGATTCAACAGGGCCATACATCCGACGGCAAGAAAGGATATAATAACTATGTTTAAAAACATGAGCGTGTAAACAAAGAATAATGTGGAATACTAAAAAACATAATGCATCTCTTGAAAGAAAAAATTGAAACAGGGTTAAATATTTAATGCGAAATTTTTTATTTTTTTCTAGATTTTGATTACAAATATTGCAATCAGTTTCGGCTAAATATATTGATATGAAAACATAACATTTACAGATTTCATTTGACTTTTTTTTTTCGTTTTAAAAGGGAATTTCGTGTTTATTTGAGAGGGAAAATATACTGCATATCTCATGTCTTAAGCTGAAACAATTTAATCGAGCTATTTCACACTCTTTAATTTTGTCTGAAATCATAATATAAATCCGCAACTCGCAGACAAAAACTATTCTAAAATATCGAAGTAATAAAAGTTCACGCTAGGCCAATCCCAGCGTTCTCTAGAGGTGTCAGCTAAGTTCAATAACGCTGGAACATTTCTGTTTAATCATCGTTAATTTACAGTGCTGTCAGATCGGCGATCTATAGTGGGTGGTGAGTGCTTCATGCTTGACCAGTTATGCCTGTTTGTTATGCAAGAACAGGCTCCACAAAACCGCTAGATTTCATCACCCAGAAAACTTTCAAAGAGTAGCAAACACGCGCAGTTAATAACTATCTCTATCAGTATTCAAAGCTTTATGTGTTCTCAGGACTTTTGTTCGTCCCCAAGCGTCCATTACCAGCAATAACTGTGGAAAGATAAAAGCTGTAAAGTCATCAAAGAAAAGCTGCCAATTCAAACAAGCGGGTGAGCTGTGTCCGCAGCTGGGAAGATTATCACGCGTCACGTGTTACATGAGATCTGGGAGTTTAGAGCCGCCCTAAGCTCAGCATGAGTTTATCAATCTAACGGAATAATTGATGTCTCTGTATAAGGCTCTGAAAACACACTTAGGGGACGATGTCCGACAGAGATCTACACCAGTTTAGTATGTGTCCTGAATCTAAGTCCCTCGTTTTAATTTTGTTTGCTCCACGTGAGGCGGTCAATCTCCGCAGATTCCCTGGTCCATTTCATCAAACCTCTAAGGCTCGGGCACCAGATGATTGTAACTTACGCATTCCATCACATGCGCAGTTTGTGTCATTCCCACTTTCGCA
This sequence comes from Elysia crispata, assembly GCA_033675545.1. Lineage (NCBI taxonomy): Eukaryota > Metazoa > Mollusca > Gastropoda > Plakobranchidae > Elysia > Elysia crispata. Next base: position 34,126 of record JAWDGP010005165.1, read on the forward strand.
CAATACAAACAAAAAAGGTTTGTTCATTCATCACCTCAGAAGCCTACCCAAATTATCCTCTGAGGGAGTTTGGATATGTCTGTGTGGGTCTACCAGTATTGTACATCAGCTGCTCACCTTTAAAACAATTAGCAGGTCCTGCTTTATTGTCTCCCCTGAACAAAGGTGGAAGCTATGGACATTTACCGTTATGCCTAGCCATTTACTTGCAGATTGCTTTAGACAATAGGTTCATTAGGAAGAACAAATAAACATATCTAGTAGAGTCGTATCATGCATTTTAGCGCATCTCTGGGCGAGTCTTGATGTAGATGTCTGTGACAGCTGCGATGCTATCTTGTCTCCATTGGGACCTCATTACTGTATTGTGCAACACTGCAGGCGCTGCTTGACAGACTCATCGAACATACCGTACAGGAAATCGCATGTATATGCTAATCTCATTCCGCGGACCAGAGTTTGCCGTAACTATGTGGGAAGAGTAGAAGCGTTTGGGCGTTTGGATTTTGGACGATTTTCAATTTTGAAGGGTCATCATTTATCTCGAGAGTGGATAAGATATTTTAATCACACATGCCTCGTTGTGATTACTAATTGATACTTTAGGTTTAAGTTTTTCAAAACATTCAATGGAAGCTTTGTTTTTTTATTTGTAGATGAGGATGAAAAAAAAAAGAAATAACAGCCAATCTTACGACCAAATTTTCGACACAACAATAACCAAAGTGGCCTGCCTAATGACGTGTTCCCTTCAGCAATTGAGAGAACATGTGACCTCATACAAAACTCCTCATTGGCCCAAACAATGTCCTTGTGAATCTTACAGGTCATGGAAGACACGGAGTATTGCCTTCAAACTTGCTGTGATAGTTTTCAAAAGCGACAGAGATGGAGAAAAATAATCTGAGTCACGGTTCAACAAGGATAAACAGAGATGCTCTAGGGTTTACCAGAATCTAGTCTCTCAGCGTCCGATGTACTATCTCTCTCTCTCTCTGTTTCTCTCTGTCTGTCTGTCTGTCTGTCTGTCTGTCTGTCTCTCTCTCTCTCTCTCTCTCTCTCTCTCTCTCTCTCTCTCTCTCTCTCTCTCTCTCTCTCTCTCTCTCTCTCTCTCTCTCTTTCTTTCACTTTCTCTTACTAACTCTTTCTGGTTGTCTGCCTGTCTGTCTGTCTGTATCTGTGTGTGCCTCTCTCTGTCTGTTTCTCTCTCTCTCTCTCTCTCTCTCTCTCTCTCTCTCTCTCTCTCTCTCTCTCTCTCTCTCTCTCTCTCTCTCTGTCTCTGTCTGTCTGTCTGTCTGTCTGTCTGTCTCTGTCTCTCTCTCTCTCTCTCTCTCTCTCTCTCTCTCTCTCTCTCTCTCTCTCTCTCTTTCTCTTTCTCCCCCTCTTTCTTTCCTAACCCCCCTCCTCCCTTTTTCCCCTTTCCACTAAATGAAAAATTCATACACATAAACGTAATACATATTGCCTGGAATTCTCAAATGGAGATAAGAAGCCTTTTTACTCGGGCTATTTAGATCTATGGATTTATTTTTTTTTTTATTTTGGGGGTTCGAAATAAAAGGAAGAAAAAACCACCTTCCTTAAACCCTATCTAGGCTTTAATTAAACACTGTTTTAAAATCTCTTGTTTTCATGATTTTCAGTTGGATAAATCATATTTTTCAACATTAGTTTGTTGCTTTTTTTTGCTTTTGATTATATACGAGTGTTGAAATTTTTGACTCTTTCAATGAAATTTCTTGGTTTAGCCTTTTCTGAGGCATAACCACAATTTATTGAATGTTTGTATCAAGACTTTATAAAAAAATAAGTAATGAAATGAGTACCATTAAAAGTGGCGCTTATTATAGTAATTTGTAAAACGTACTTTTCTACCGATATGAATTAGCCATAAGTAGAATTGAAACGAAAAAAAAAATATTATGGTAGAGTAATTGTAATACAACCATCTCTCCAATGCCATAGAAAGGGGACTCTAATTATGGTTTTCACCCTTTACTTCATATAATTACGGAAATGGAAATGAAGAGAGCTTTTTCTATTGTTTCATGTTAATTTTTTTTGCTAAGAGGATTTTTCTCTGACAGGCATGGGCACATTCCTCTGCATCCATTGTGACGGAGTAGATCAATATTTATTGATGATTGGATATTTTTGCTCACGCGGTTGAAAATCAACCAGCAGTGGTAATAACTGTTTTTCAAATTTTCATTATCTGATCTGAAGAACGGAATTTACCACAGTCTAATCGATTCGGAAAATTGGCGGAACAATTAAGAGATAACGGTTTCCCTGCCATCCAGGAGCTCAAATATTGTCTCTGACTCGTTTCCATTATTTTAACCAGCAAATCCCCTGGTGAATGTATGGGTGTCAACTAAAGCGGCAACCCACGGGAAACTGCGTTATTCGTCGAGATTTCTAAGTGGGGGATTATTGACACACTCAGCGAAACTCAGCTCTGAAAGTTTAATTAACGGCTCCGAATTTTATGGCTCAAGACACACGTTTTTTTATGAATAGTTTAGTTTTTCTGTGATTAAAATAAATGAACAAAAAAAAAATAAATAAATAAAGACCTATAAAAACTAAAATATGGAAATTCACGAGAAATAAGTGAGTGACGCACTGTTTAAAAACAACGAATGTTTCCATTGTTACTGAATCTATTGAAACCATACCAAACATTGAAGGTGTGATACTGATATTATCAAACAATAAAGAACTTTGAAAAAGCCCCCCACTTCCCCGCCTCCCCTCCCCCTCTCAAAAAAAAAAAAAAAAAGAAAAAATCCAAACTTATCACTGTTTCCGATTTCCGAATTGGGTTTCACCGTGCAGCTTCTAAAAATGTTTTGTAAAAAGAAAATTAAGATTCGCAGCTTGTAAATCCCATAGGCCGACAACGATTGAAAAAACTGAAAATGTTGATGGTTTGAGTCGAAATGGTGTCCCTTGTTTGAATAAGGCAAAAGACTAAAAAGTCTGTTATCCGTTGCATTAACTCACGAAAATCCTGGACCTAAAAAGTCTATTATCCGTTGTTATTCTGGCTATCCTCTGTGTATGTTTTGGTTGGGTTTTAAACCAAACCACTCATGCGAAGTATTTGGATAAGTTTCTAGGTTAATTATTTTCCCCAGTATTTCAACATGTTGACGATTATGTTAGTTTATCGTCACTATCATCTGCCGCGGACGATTTAAAAACATTGGCGAAGCGAATCCGCTGCCATAATAAATAACAATGCTCCAAATCTTCAGCACGACTGCATCTCTTCGTGGTTTCAGAGATCTTGGCCGACTTAATTTCTGACACGGATTACGAAAACGAAGAACCACCGAGTTAATCTTTTTGAGAACCATTGATGTAAGATGACCCGGAATGTCCGATTTTACGGTTGAGTGAAGTGCTGTGTGAAGTGACTCGTCCCAAGGGTCGTCAAAAGATTGAACGGGTTGCTGATCCGGATAAACCCGATTGTATATCGGCTTGATGGATCTAAAGTCTAAGTGGTTGTTCATCAAATAATTATAAACGACTCATAATTTCATGTTCCGTTCCTAAGTTTGAACTCTTTGGTGAACATTTAAAATATGAACAGATTTTTAAACATTCAGGCTTTCATTTCTGCTTTCGCGTATTTCTGGCTTAGATTTTAAATCTTTTGTCGTCTGCACGAGTGGGTCAAGGTATAAACTTCAAGTAAATAACATGAAAATAAACTAGATAAAGTTTGAAAAAAAGCGCAATATGAAGGTTCACTTCTACGCTGAGTATTGTCTAACAAGTTAGGATGCAATAGTTTGAACCCACTCGTTTTTTGTATTTATGGTGGGAATCTCTCATTTTCTGATTTCTGTCCGAAAATTGGGACTGAGGTGTTAACTGTGGACGTCACATTAAACAGTTATGAGAACAGTGTGGTGCCGCAACTGGTTCGTAACAATCTGAAACTAAGAGGTGCCAGGCTTAATCAACCTTGATTGGCCATGCTGAGTTCCACTCGCAGCAGGGGAAGACGCCGCAGGGAAGCTTGCACTAGTACAATTTGATTATCTCCCTTTCTCATTTTGTAACATCTCACTATTAAGAAACTGAAAAATCTTGAATTGCTTATTATTTATTGCTATTCGGCTGCTAAGAGGAAGTTGAAAATCTGGACTTACCTCCTAAAGATTGAGACGTTGTCCATGAAGACAAACCGGATTCCGTGGAGAGTTGTATTCTGGGTAAAGTCAAACAGAGCTTCGCGCCATGTCTTCGATGTTTTCTGCTTCTGCGCAGGCGCAATAGGCCTAACCTTGCGGTTCTCTTCCGGCATCACACCGTTACCACTACCGTTCTCGAAAGTAAACGAGCTCATGGCGAACTTGTTGCTCATGGCAGCGGTATTGCCGATTTTGTTCTCTCTTTCTCTGCGTCCCTGATCAGACGTGGGTCACGAATCAAGCCAAGTTTTGTCCAGGGCAATCCTTTTTCTAACAGTCAATTAAGATCTGGGCGACTTTGCTCAACCTATGAACGTTAGACTTTGCTGTAAACACATCATTTAAAAGTAATCTTACCGATAGTTCGCCGATCAATGTGTACTTACGAGCTGAGATGAGAAGCTGATGACGTGAATTAAGGAAGAATAAAATTCTTGCGCTTGTAAAATAGATTGGTAAAAAAATTGTAAATGTGAATGGGTCTGTAAGTTCTGTCTTAAAGCTACACAAGCTTATTCCAAGTTTCGAAAACTTCACTCGTATTATGGACACTAGCAGAAAAGGTCAGAGAATTTGAGCTTAGAGATATTTTCCCTACTGTGATGTTAGATGAATCCAAAATTGAAAAAAAAACAACCAGTAAGCTGCAAGCAATCTAGTCTGGTGTGAATTAGATCCTGAAGGCAGACGAGACCGGATGTCCTCTAACGTCTCAGAGCTGTGTGTTGAAAGCACCAACCAGGCAGGGACACAACACTTCCTTCAATCCAAAGGAGGAATATTCACCTCTGACCTGTGGCAGACTCCTGTGGCTGAAACTAGAACACAGAGACATGAAATCAATCTTCATTCTTCATTCATGCTTCCAAGACGGTTTCTTTGCTTGGATTTTACCAAACATGATCACTAATTGCTAGCAACTGAAACACTATAAGAATTTATAAGAATTTATTAAATATAATTTCAAACACGTTTAGACTTGCGTTCACACAATAAAACAATATACTATAAGTTAATAATAATTTCACTGGCGGAGATACGCTCTTCAGCACATTAATACATCTTTTACACTACGGCTGGCAGACAGCTGTTGCAGTGATCTGAACCGACATAGCAGTGATCTGAGCCGACATAAAGAAGCCTGCGATGTCACCGGAGTGTTACAGTAGAACCATCTAGCTTGGTATTTATCTAGAGCTTAAACAGTGAGCAGACCACAGATTAAAATCATGGTGAAGTTGGTTTTTATAAGTTTTAAATGATCTAAACAGAATAAAAAACTATGCTTCAAAATATGCAGGATTCCGTCATATACACAGGAAATTAACCATCAAGTTTAAACTATCGGTTTTGTAGAATTATTTATGTTTTTTCTCGTGTTTCTCGCTGTTGCAGCTTCATAATGTATCGATTTTTCTCCAGTTAATCTAGAAGTTGTGATATGAACATGAATAAAACTATCTTTGAACGAACTCTAGTAGAATATGTATCAACTATTTCTACAACAAGAACAAACATTACTACTACTACTACTACTACTACTACTACTACTACTACTACTACTACTACTACTACTACTACTACTACTACTACTACTACTACTACTACTACTACTACTACTACTACTACTACTACTACTGCTGCTGCTGCTACTACTACTACTACTACTACTACTACTACTACTACAACTACTACTACTACTACTACTACTACTACTACTACTACTACTACTACTACTACTACTACTACTACTACTACTACTACTACTACTACTACTACTACTATACTACTACTACTATTACTACTACTGCTGCTGCTGCTACTACTACTACCACTATACTACCACTACTACTACTACTACTACTACTACTACTACTACTACTACTACTAATACTACTACTACTACTATTACTACTACTACTATTACTACTACTACTACTACTACTACTACTACTACTACTACTACTACTACTACTACTACTACTACTACTACTACTACTACTGCTACGACCTCTATTATTACAGCTTTTATTACTACCAGTTTAACATGAATGAGCCAGGGATTCATCTCAGATTTGTTGTAAACCCCGTACCTTACCGACTCATGTATGTGGCGTTGATGTTAAAACTTCATTTCACACTAGTTTCTATTTCACAATCTCTCAGCTAGCAGCAGAATATACGCTCGCCTAAATAAAGATATTGCTTTTTCAGTCAGAAAATTTTCCAAACAAAAAAATAAACCCCTCGAAAATTGAAGATTTTATTAGTACGATATCGCAGCTTCCTCTAAAACTTGACCATAAGTAGAGAAGAAATTCTAGAAAGTTGAAGCCTTTGTGAGTACGATATCGCAGCTTCCTCTAAAATTTGACCATAAGTAGAGAAGAAATTCTAGAAAGTTGAAGCCTTTGTGAGTACGATATCGCAGCTTCCTCTAAAATTTGACCATAAGTAGAGAAGAAATTCTAAAAAGTTGAACGTTGAGAAAAGTCAGTATTCCGTTAGTCTCGCCGTTGTTGAAAAACACCACAGCTACAGAAGACCTCTTTTCTGTAACGGGGATCTTTCAGTCAGATTAAATATCAAAGCTGTTATTATAGACCACTTTCCTTTGATGTTACCTTTTTTTTTCAAATCGAGCACTGTAGATATTTTTTATCTATGTGATTGATGCGGCATAGAGATGTTTGGCGATCGAAGGAAAATTTATAAAAAGCGTAAAATAAAGGAAACCAATATTTTTATGAAATGTAAAAAGATGAAACCTAAGCAGAAAGAAGCCGAATAAAATATTGTACCACAAACAGTTTCTTCTTCTGTGTAGAGATTTTTATGTGAAACGGTAACTTCTTTTGATTGTATCTTATGATTGTAATAGTCGGATGCTTAAATTTAGTCGCACCTCTTTCTAAACTTCCACGTAAAACTTTCTGAAACATCGAACGTAATGTTGACAGCGCAGATGTTTTAAATTTTGACATCATATTGGAGAGTAAAGAGAAAGGGGAGATAATTTACAGTCCATAAACAATCATTGCCCAAAGATTAAAATACGATTAGTATTTTTCTTTAAAAAAAAAAAATGGCAAAGAAACATAAAACATTTATATTTCTCGATCAACTGTCCTGAAAAGCCACACCCTAAATTTACGTGTATTAAAAATAAAAAAAGAAAAAAAAATAAATCAACGAAAACAATCCCTAACTCCCCCAGACACTGTCAAAAATGACGTAAACAAGGTCTGAACTTGACAGACAATTGCCATTTGAGTCTGAACTTGGGCCACCCTCCAAGACGCCAGCTGTTTTATATCGATGTGTACATTTATCTCATCTGCTCAGTCTTGACTGTTTTATATCGATGTGTGCATTTATCGTTTCTGCTCAATCTAGACTGGGTTGGTGCAGACTTTGTTAAAATATATGTAGATCTGATTCTATCTACTAAATATTTGTGAAGAAAGGTTGGATTAGATCTGTCTGCAAAAATATTTAAAAAATGTTATAAGAAGGAAAATCACCAGTCACATATGTAAAGATGTAAATAATGTGTTTCAAAGTTGAAAATTTGTATATCTGTAGAGATAAATTTAGTTAGTGTATTTGTGACTTCTTCCGCCTAGTCATTAACTTTTCTTTAAGATTTGTATTATAGACGACGGGATTTTTAAAACTAAAATATACCTTACAGTTTTATCTACAGGTATAAAAAGTTTGTATCGATTTTTTTCTCCGTACGTTCTGAAGACTAGTAACGCTCGCGGAACCTGTGGTTTGAATCATTTTTACTTCTTACGCTTAGATGCAAAAAGGCTCAAATATTAAAGTCATAGAAGCTCCACAAGAAAGTACTTCCAAGTAATTCTACAAAATTTCCTAAGAGAACTTTAGCAGCTTCGAAGATTTCAAACGATAAATCGATCCAAATGGCCCTCATATTAACAAGTCCTTTGGTGACTTACATCGATTCCAAACGGTGCAAAAATTCCATAATGTTAATTAGCGCTTGAGGCTTGCCACAGGACCCAGGTACTCGTTATGGTCCTAGAGGTCCTGATTGGCGGGTCATGATCAGGTGATCCGCCAGGGATCATTGACTTGGAGAAAACGATTTTTTAAAGAAGGAGAGTGAGGAGGAAAAGATAGGACGTTGACAGGGGCGGGATTTAAGCTTTCAAGGGGGAGGAGGAGGAAGAGGAGAGGGTTTAAAAAAGTTGAGAAATGGAGAAAGACGGAGAAAGATAATTAACGAAAGAAGACAGGTCATAGAGATACTTCTCTTCTGAAATTAACATCATTTCAGAAGAGAAGTATTGAGACTGAGAAATAGAGAGAGAGAGAGTGAAAGGGGGAAAGAGGGAGAAAAGGGAGAGAGAGAGAGAGAGAGAGAGAGAGAGAGAGAGAGAGAGAGAGAGAGAGAGAGAGAGACAGACAGACAGAGAGAGAGAGAGAGAGAGAGAGAGTGTTAGGGGGGTGGGGGAGGGAGATGCATGATATCTTTTCAGAATAACAAAATTAGAGATTATTGTCTCTCTGACTAAATTTCTTTCTCTTTTTCTGCCTGACTCTATGTCTGTGTGTCTCTGTTTGTCCATCCGCCTGGTTCTTGCAATTTGTCTGTCTATCTGACTTCATCCCTGTGCGTCTCTGTCTGTCCATTTATCTGGTTCTGCCTTTTTGTCTATCTGCGTGTCTTTCAGTCCCTCTGTATCTGTGCCTCTCTCTCTCCCTTTCCCTCTCTCTCTCTTTCTCTCTCTCTCCCTCTCTCTCTCTCCCTTTCCCTCTCTCTCTTTCTCTCCCTCTCCCTCTTTCACACACACACACACACTCTTACTCTTGGTCGACAGTTATACGGATCCAAATCGAACATGCCTATCAAGTATGATTAGTCCATGAGAATCCATAATTGAATTATTCGAGCATCTCTACGCGAGGCAAGTTTGACCAAAACCCAGACAATCCCATCAGTGTCCAGCTGTGGTTATTATAGAGTTACATGACCGCACGCTGACATGAGAATGCACCGTACAGACTTCTTGTGAATAATAAACGCATTGATTGGCTTCATGTTAGACTCATTGTGACAGCAATAATCCGCTATATCATTAAATAGAATGTAAAACAAGTTACGTCGGTAACCAAAAGGTTAATGATAAAATGTTATTAATTCTTATTTAAATACTGTATCTTTGAAGATCGAAACCGTCAGGTTTAAAGAGATTAATAATGAGGAACCGTCTGTTTCCCGATTTTTGCGAGAAAAATGTGACAACATCGCTTTAAAAACTAAGCCATTGTTAAAAAAAGATAAAATAAAAAAACAAACAAATACAAAATCAAAACTCTCAGTTACTGCTATAGGTATTAGTGAATATCTGCAGATAAGAAGAGAAATAGAAAGTGTACAATTACTGAAATATTTAAACCCAAGTAAAAGGCTGGCTGATTTCTCGCCTACTGACACGACTCTGAGATGGTATGGCCGGATCTGAAGTTTAGAACCAATAGTGACGTCACGGTTTTTCTCCCTAATGTATTAATCTTGTCAGACCTAAACCTACAATACCTAGCATAAGTTGAAATTTTGTGAGGCTCTTTTTTTTTTTCACTCATTCATACATTTATTCTAGAACATAAACTATGAGCTACAGGTTGGTTTTTTTCTTTTCACTCAATCTTACGTTAATTCTAGAACATAAATTATATGAGCTACAGGTTGATTTTTTTCTTTTCACTCAATCTTACGTTAATTCTAGAACATAAATTATATGAGCTACAGTTTGGTTTTTTTTCTTTTCACTCAATCTTACGTTAATTCTAGAACATAAATTATATGAGCTTCAAGTTTGTTTTTTTTTGTTTTTTTTTTTTTTTTTCCACTCAATCTTACGTTAATTCTAGAACATAAATTATATGAGCTACAGGTTGGTTTTTTTCTTTTCACTCAATCTTACGTTAATTCTAGAACATAAATTATATGAGCTACAGGTTGGTTTTTTTTTTGTTTTTTTTTTCCACTCAATCTTACGTTAATTCTAGAACATAAATTATATGAGCTACAGGTTGTTTTTTTTTTTTTGTTGTTTTTTTCCACTCAATCGTACGTTAATTCTAGAACATAAATTATCTGAGCTACAGGTTGGTTTTTTTTTGTTTTTTTGTTTTTTTTTTCACTCAATCTTACGTTAATTCTAGAACATAAATTATATGAGCTACAGGTTGTTTTTTTTTTCTTTTCACTCAATCTTACGTTAATTCTAGAACATAAATTATATGAGCTACAGGTTGTTGTTTTTTTTTGTTTTGTTTTTTTTTTCCACTCAATCTTACGTTAATTCTAGAACATAAAACATATGAGCTACAGGTTGGTTTTTTTTTTTCACTCAATCTTACGTTAATTCTAGAACATAAATTATATGAGCTACAGGTTGTTTCTTTTTTTTCCACTCAATCTTACGTTAATTCTAGAACATAAATTATATGAGCTACAGGCTGTTTTTTTCCCAACTGGGGTGAAACAAAGACGAAAGACTGATCCCTTTTCGTTAGCCAAATGGCTTTCTCTGCGGCTGGATTGAGCATAGATTTCCTCTGTAAACCGCCTGAAACTTTTCCCTCAGTACAGGACTGTCTACAGGACTGTCCCTAACAGAGATTGTTTCTTTCGACCTAGATTCTCTGTTTAACTTGAGTCAAACCCTGCCAGAGTGGCACGTCGATTTATATTGTCTCGCTGCACGAGTTTGGTTACTAGGTTTATCAACATTCTATGGAGACAAAAAAAAAATGATTTTGCTTTAACCGGAAAGTTTACCCGGAACGGGTCAACATAAGTTCCTCATTGAGAGTTGGCCGTCCATGTTAGTGTTGTTATTCAGACCTGGTCAACAAGTTTGCTTGGTCGACCTTCAACAAAGTGGAACGATTTCTTCATCGCAAGACAGGAATAAACTTAGATCTTTGTTCTTGTTAGATGACAATGAAAGAATGCTACTCAATAAAGATTGACAGAGAACGGCACTTGTTAATGCTCCCTTAAGCTAGTCGGTACCATAGAATAATAAACGCACAGAACTATAAATCGTCTCTTCGTGTGAGGCCGCCGAAGTCCGGAATCCGACATTCCGCCATTTTTTGTAGGCAACTTTTGTTAAAAGATCAGTGAAGGTCACAAGGTTTTATTTTACATCTCAGATTGAAAAGCATTTGCGATCTATTTAATTCTGAAAGCAGTTTATCAGAATGACTGAAGAAAGAAAGAAAAAAGCAGAGAGAGAGAGAGAGGGGGTGGGCAGAGAAAGAGAGAGGGAGAGAGAAAGAGAGAGAGGAAGAGAGAGAGGGAGAGAGAAAGAGAGAGAGGAAGAGAGGGAGAGAGAAAGAGAGAGACAGAGAGAGAGAGAGAGATTTTGAGTAGCTTTCTATTCCATCAATACAAATTAATTTAATTGGCTAAAGGGAAGAAGAAAAAGAAAGAGATACTTTGTAAGCTCTTGGTTGTTAATTTCCCAAGAACTAGATCTAGCTTCTAGCGATCTTTGTTTAATTTGGAAGATTAATTCTTCCCTTCTTCAATTTTAATAAACTAACGTAAAAAATTAAAAATAAGAAAATTAAAATAACTTTCACCAATCATGTTTAAAGTAAGTTTATTATTTTTTCGTGAGGGAGAAGTGTTTTGTTTAAACATTTATATCTAGGTTTAAACACAGCAACGAATCAATTCTTTACGCCCACAAGTAATATGGCGGACGAGATTGGGTCTCGGCACGGGTTTTGTCACGTAATTGTATGGGACTTGTGAATCTGTATTATAATTAATCTGTGGTCGGTACAGAGCTAGAGATCCAATTGCCTTGCCGGACTTTTGTTGTGGTTCAATAATAAAAAAACAGAAAAATGTAATGAATGTCCAATCTAATAACCCCCCCCCCCCCCCAAAAAAAAAAAAAAAAAAAAACAGAAAAATCTAGATTTTTTTGTCGGCATAATTAAACCCCCATCGGTCCATTGGTTCCAAGATACACGGCTCCATGCTTGTAGCTGGTGCGCAAGCCATTAGCGTTGAACCGGCCTGTTGAATGGTGTAATCAAGCGGTGCGATTGAAAAGCTAATGAACACGGACAATCTGTTCTGGCACGACTTCACCACCGTTTTGTATGAAAAAGCGAATCGAACATAAAAAGAAATGATTCCAAACTGGATACGATTGAAAACTCGTATGTGTCATAGTTTGCAATATGATTTGCGTTCAAATTTTTCCCTGCATACTTTTATTGCGAAATTTGCGCTCTAAAAACTTTATCTTTCATAGGTTGTTAATTCAAATCAACACATTTATATCACAAAAGAAAGTTTTTTCATGACGTTTAAAAGATAAACTGAGATCGAGCTCAAATTGGAATATTGAACAGCAGCTCTAAGTTTAAAGTCTATCAATTTATACCTTCCAGGGCAGTGAACTTTGTTATACCCCACCTTTCACGTGAAGCGATAATATTGATCATCAGTACCTTGAGAGACTGATGAAATGATCGATACCAAAATCAATTTATATATTCCATGGGGCTTTTGAGATATTTCCCAAGCTTACCACCATAGAGCTTGTTTTGGTGAGACCCACCTCACTAACACACAAATCACACCAAGAACTCAACTGACGCTACAGTTCTCGAGGCTGATCATGAGACTTCAGTGGATTACCTCGACATTTAGAGAGAAAGCAAGGAGGTATAGGTGGTACATAAAAGTTATTCAGAAATCCAGATCTTACACGAGACAGACAAATAAGACGAAAGACGTGAAAACATGATAAAAGGCAGATGGTTTTGACTAGAATCTCGACACAATCATCGCCTTGCCGAGACAGACCATGGACAAAGCCACAGAGCGGTACTCAACTACAAAAAAAAGATGATCCAGGAAGAGTGATTAACATGCGGCCTTAAATAGACTATGAGGTTGACTTGTTAATAAAGAAAAAGTAAATATAAGACATAAACGAGGTAGCCTTTCAAGGATCTTAAGAGGCATGTTAAACTTAAAGAAATATGATTTTAAGACAAAGGTGGCACTGAAACAGTGCCTCTAAGATGATTTGATTTTTTTTCATAATTCGATTCTACACAAACAACAATAGAACTTCGATGTTACGAATTAAATGGTTCAACCGACAAATTGATTGTCTCAAAATTTCTAATAAGTATGATACAAATATATCTGTGTTTAAAACAAGCCACCTCAGTAAATAATTAACGAACTGAAATAACTTTTGTTCAAACATAGAAACATCAAATTCACCCGCATGCGCTCTCTGTCTAAAAAAAAATCTCAGGTTGAGGAAGAAACAACCAAGCCTCTTTACGCCTATCGTTTTGACGCAATCTCTAGCGAAAAAAATATATTTTGAAAGTAAGAGAGCTGGTTAAAATCATAACAGAGACATTATTTTTCTCTTTATCCTAAATCAGCTTGATATAGATTTATATATCGTAAGTTTACGATGACCGTAAACTTAGGCCATCAGTATAATGTTTGCTATCAACGTACAATATCGACAAACTGATTATTGATACTGACTTTTATCTTTTATTTTCATCCACCGCGTTGTCGTTGTTTGAGACTCTTGGGAACGGTACACATCGCTGTATTTAGAGAATAGCGCAGTTACTTACGAGCGTAGTAGTATAAAAATTGTTGGGATGATTTATTCTGTTCCCCATAATAATGCAATATGTAGCCTGATCCCAAACATTTTCACGATCCAGAGATAAGGACAGCTATTAAGAAGTTGATGCAGAGAATACTAGACAAAATGCTGGAGATCTCTTGAGGAAATTATATAACAGCACAGGCATCTTGTTGGAATAACGATGATCTTCGATAATTGACTTATCCATGCAAGCTACAGCTGGAAGCATTGCTTCAGTGCCTTTCGTTAAGATCTTCGGAAAATGATGAAGTGCTTCAGACAAAGACATAAAGGCATAAAAAGACGCGTAATTTATGGGTTTGTGGCGATTTTGATGGTTTTTCAGCAGACTTTGTCCCGAGGAAGCGCTTATCATCTTGGTAATATTCATGAAGAGCATGATTACAGTCATTTAATGGTAGATATCATCATCAATAATAACAACACAAAAACAACAGCAACAACTACATCACATGTCTGTTTGTTTTTTTTTAAATGACATCATTTTTGTTTCGTTTTAAATTCGAAACGTAAAAATTTGAAAGAGATCGACAGACTTCTAGTCCTTGGAGAAAGCATTGATACGGAAAGTTGATGGTTTTTATGTGTAATATCAAATAAAATTTCATTTTCAAGAAATCTTTTCTTTGTGCATTTGCTGATATACCATTAAAAAAATAAAATAAAACAATCTAGTATTCTTACAGTGAATGATAATATTCCCTTGCCAACTTTTTTCTTCTTCTTCTTTTCTTTTCTCAAAAGGATAAAGAGAAGCTGTTTGGAACGTGAATGCAAATTCAATAGATTAATAATTTTTTTTCTCTGCATTAGGTTTCTGAGTCAGTCGAGACCGCTTGTGAAAGAAACCAAAATGCCAAGAAGCATCTAAACAAGTTAAGCCCTTAACAATAAAATCTATTTTATATGCATAGACTATTGCAAGATTCCTCATATTTTATTCTCTTAACAAAGAAAAATAACTTTTGAATGCTTCGGGTTTTTGCGTCACTACTATAAGAAATTCTATCGGATATTTTGACAACCAGACGTTGCGAATAACATGAGTTAAAAAAAAATTACATTTTTTGTTTGGATGCTTTTCTTGCAATATCTAAGAAACTAGTGGTTGGATTTCAAAACACTTCGATTTCCCTAATGTATTCAAGGCTGTTTTCTTTTCTTCTCTAAATAATTCCTTAGAATACAATCTTTATTTTTTTTTGTGGTGATTTTTTTAATAGAATAGTGTATTTTCATCAATCTCATTTCCTGCTCGCTATCTTCTTAATTCTTTTCCGATCACAGTATTGGTATACTTAAGGAGTTATGTTGAGTCTCTTAGCATAATCTGTGAAGAGTTGCCTCTCGTATATTATAGTATACTTTGTCAAGAATTGTCTCTTTTAGCATATACTCTGGTATAATTAAAGTTGTCTCTCTTATGATATAGCGTGATGAATTAGTAAAGAGTTGCCTCTCTTAAGATATACTGTGGTGAATTAGTAAAGAGTTGCCTCTCTTATGATATACTGTGGTGAATTAGTAAAGAGTTGCCTCTCTTAATATATGCTAAATTATAATTAGCGAAACGTTTCTTTTTTTTTTTTTTAGTAAATATTGCGGTAAAATAAGTGAAGAGTTGCATCTCTTAAGATGTACTATGGTATAGTTAGTGAAGAGTTGCTATTATACGCTATGGTAAAATTACAAAAGAAATGCCTCTTTCATAATTACTATGTTAAAATTAGTGAGTAGTTGCTTCTCCTTGCGAAACTATTGGCAAGAAACAAATTATATTCGGCTGGGATTAAATCTATGAAAGTCTAGTTCTGGTTTATTCTCGGATGAAGCAGATGTGAAAGAATAAACACGTTCACTGAGATTCTGTGACTTGCTCCAATACTTTATATTCATCACCTGAGCCATCTGCCCACACTGTAGACAGTACTGAACCATCCATCCAAACTGTAGACTGAACCTCAACCATCTGCCCATACTGTAGACAGTACCTGAACCATCTACCCAAACTGTGGTCAGTAACCCAAACTGTAGATAGAACCTGAACCATCTGCCCACTGATTGTAGACAGAACCTCAATCATTTACGGACTGATTTTAGACAGAACCTCATCCATCTGCCCACACTGTAGACAGTGCCTGAACCATCTACCCAAACTGTAGAAAGAACCTCAACCGTTTGCCCACACTGTAGACAGTACCTGAACCATCCACCCAAACTGTAGAAAGAACCTCAACCGTTTGCCCACACTGTAGACAGGACCTAAAACATCTACCAAAACTGTAGAAAGAACCTCAACCGTTTGTCCGCACTGTAGACAGGACCTGAACCATCCATCCAAACTGTAGAAAAAACCTCAACCGTTTGCCCGCACTGCAGACATGACCTAAAACATCTACCCAAACTGTAGAAAGAACCTCAACCGTTTGCCCACACTGTAGACAGGACCTAAAACATCTACCAAAACTGTAGAAAGAACCTCAACCGTTTGCCCGCACTGTAGACATGACCTAAAACATCTACCAAAACTGTAGAAAGAACCTCAACCGTTTGCCCGCACTGTAGACATGACCTAAAACATCTACCAAAACTGTAGAAAGAACCTCAACCATCTGCCCGCACTGTAGACATGACCTAAAACATCTACCAAAACTGTAGAAAGATCATTAATCATTCCAAACTATAAATCAGTCGACCTTGGCTGCGGAGACTAAAGCAAAAAAAAACAAAAAAACAAAACAACACAAAACAAAGCACAAACAATGCCACATATCTCTATCATAACAACTGCTAAATCATATTAATGAAAGTGTCACTACTATGGCAGCTCATTATTTGTTAGAAGCGTTTTTGTGACATAACAAAAAAACTTTGATGTCACTTAATATTATTTACCTAAATTTAAAAAATAAAATAACCACAATATCTTCAAAGGCGTTTTAGTTATTTTGTAAGCAAGAGAGTCAGAAATCAAATAATACCACCGTTTCTCTTCTTTTCAGAAATCACTCACGTTCTTTTATTGTTTTTCTTCTCACCCGCACCATCCCTTTTTTTTTTTTAAAGAAAACTACTTACTTTTGTTGATAATTTTATTTATTTTGACCCTCCGGCATGTAATTTCCCACCTAGCTAAACTTTTCTTTGATACACAAGTGATACCAACCAAAACTCGCGTTAGAAATGTTGACAGGGAGAAACAAAACTGCAAGGGTTACCAATAAAAAAAAAACAAAAACAAAAAAACAACATTGCTTCAAATCAGTCTGACCCAGCTTTCTGATCAAATAGAATGTCATTCGTTGAGATTGAGCTTTTGTTCCTCTCTTCCTTTCTCGTCAGATCATCATATCCAGAGAGAGAAAATTTCAGATTTTAGTAGAGGCGTGACTAGAAAGATGAGTTCAGACCCAGAGATCCTAGAAACCTGTCGCTGGGGGTAGCTTCAGTCAGAAACCATTATCGTGCGTCGCTTTTGAGCGTTTCACGCGAGATTAATGGATGTCTAGCCCAATTAATGACGTGCAATCTGTTAATGACATGGTAAACTCTAACAATTAACAAAACAATTTTTATCGTAGAAGTTGTTGATTATTGCGTTCCTGCTATTCTTTTGATATCAGAGCAAAGAGTGATCAGCATCGAGTTTTGCAATCTGGCGAATAAGCTTGAGTGACAATCAAAATATTATTCTGATTATTCTTATAATTTATTAACATTGTTTACAGTTTAGACAAAAGTTTTTGCGTACATATTCCATCATGCCACAATATTCTTACATTTTATTTACTTTGCTTTCTTTTGAAACATTTCCAAATGTTTAGTCAATCATACCTGTATGGAAGCAGAGACACTAAGTTAAAGCATTCCACAAAATGATCGTAAACAATAACCCTTCTTAGAAGTGTTTTTGTGCGTTTTGCCGCTCTCATTTGTAAAATAATATTTGTAATGTTAATGAGAATTATTTTCAACTTTTTTTTCAATTAGATTTTACTATTGAAAATCCCATGTTAGCTATGTTATGCCTTTGAGTGGCAATGCGATGGTGTAAGCGATGTCGTGGTTGAATGGCGTATTGGTACAAGCTATGTTCTGTTTGAGCCGCAAGGCGATGGTGTAAGCGATGTCGTGGTTGAATGGCGTATTGGTACAAGCTATGTTCTGTTTGAGCCGCAAGGCGATGGTGTAAGCGATGTCGTGGTTGAATGGCGTATTGGTACAAGCTATGTTCTGTTTGAGCCGCAAGGCGATGGGTCGAAGCATATAATTTATAAATCGATGGATCTAAACTCAACATGGCAAGCATTATTCAGTCATTTTCACTTGAAGCCTTATCCTAACCACTGCTGAGCACTACCTAAAACTCTAGCTCTTATAATTCTTAGTAATAGTAGTGGTATTATTACCATGGCCATCATTTTCATTATCATCGTCATTCTGTCATTAAAAAATGTATCATTATCATGTTGTTTACCTTGCCCTTAATCTTTACTTCTATGAATGTTTTTATGAACTCTAAACTCAGAAATGATTTGACCTATAGAGTGAAACTTGTTTTAATATGTATGAGTTTTACCTTTGTTCTATCATCCCTTCAGATCCTTCTTCTAAATCTCAACCTTTATTACCGAGTCGTATTGAAAGGTAGTACTTTATCTTCCCGTTCCTGAAACTGCGACCTGTTAAAAGCTTGTCTAGCATCATTAAACAGATGTTGACAAGACTGTCTGGAACGGCCTAACCTTTCAGTCTAAAGTTACATGTAAAATATATTCCACATTAAAGCCTTTGTGTCCGGTGTGAAAGCCTTGGATTTTTATTTTCAAGTTTATCTTTTAGCTTCTTAGCTTTGTTTTCCGACACTCACAGTCTCTTACAGTTGGCAGAAGGTAAAAGATGAAATGAAAAGTTAACGAGCCGGAGAAAAATCGGTCTGGGTTTTAGATTTTAAACCTAAAAACCTCTAAAAAGACTAAAATAGAACCTGCAATATTTTGGCGCTGGTATCTAAATTTTAGTTTCCACTTGTTTTTCCTTCAGTTATAAAGTAATTCTCAAGGTCTTGTTTCTACAGAGATCGAAAAAAAAAACCAACGTGATGTTGGCATCAAGTGTGAAGAACCGAGTGTTTAGAGAAGCCAGAAGTGAAGTTTTACAGATTAAATATCTAATCAGATTGAAATTGACAGACAGTGTTGTCTAACTAAGTTTCAGCTGCAAATTCTGCAAAAATATCATATGGTTTGAAACTTAAGTTTTAAAAAAAATAAAATGGAAACCAGCAGCGAGAAAGGGCAACAAGGAATCGCGATCGAGATAGAAAACAGAGATAAAGAGGAAAGGAAAAAGAAATGTGTCCACGGTCCTGTTGTTGTTTTTTTTTAAATAAATCAAGGCCCCCCAAAAAAAACTAATTTGTGTATCGGTATTTTCTTTTCTACCTATGTTTTTTTTTTGTATTGGCATCTTCCTCTCTACCTATGATTCCAGTGTATCGGTTTCTTCCTCTTCACCTATGATTCCAGTGTATCGGTTTCTTCCTCTTCACCTGTGATTCCAGTGTATCGGTTTCTTCCTCTCTACCTATTATTCCAGTGTATCGGTTTCTTCCTCTCTACCTACTATTCCAGTGTATCGGTATCTTCCTCTTCACCTCTGACTCCAGTGTATCGGTATCTTCCTCTTCACCTATGACTCCAGTGTATCGGTTTCTTCCTCTTCACCTCTGACTCCAGTGTATCGGTATCTTCCTCTTCACCTATGACTCCAGTGTATCGGTATCTTCCTCTCTACCTATGATTCCAGTGTATCGGTATCTTCCTCTTCACCTATGACTCCAGTGTATCGGTTTCTTCCTCTTCACCTCTGACTCCAGTGTATCGGTATCTTCCTCTTCACCTATGACTCCAGTGTATCGGTTTCTTCCTCTCTACCTATGATTCCAGTGTATCTTCCTCTCTGCCTATGATTCCAGTGTATCGGTATCTTCCTCTCTACCTATGATTCCAGTGTATCGGTATCTTCCTCTCTACCTATGATTCCAGTGTATCGGTATCTTCCTCTTCACCTATGATTCCAGTGTATCGGTTTCTTCCTCTCTACCTATGATTCCAGTGTATCGGTTTCTTCCTCTTCACCTATGATTCCAGTGTATCGGTTTCTTCCTCTCTACCTATGATTCCAGTGTATCGGTTTCTTCCTCTCTACCTATGATTCCAGTGTATCGGTTTCTTCCTCTCTACCTATGATTCCAGTGTATCGGTTTCTTCCTCTCTACCTATATCTAAACCTTTTCGACTTCACGATTTCCTGTCTCAGAATCATGTGTAATAATTTCACTCCTCTTCTTCTGTGCCTCCCGCGCCTTTCATATTTTTTTCCAATTACGCTGTTATTTATACTTGGAAAGGCAATAAAAGGTAACAAGAGAGGAAAAAGGATTGAAAAACAAAACAAAGAAGGAACAAAACTTTATAACCTCGAGCGACGCTAATGTATCGGAAACAAACTACTTGACATTTTTCTATACATAAATCTGCTTCATTGTAAAATAAATATAATTATTAGATAAAGAAGAATATAAACAGCTCCAGATTTTCAATAAAAATAGTATGAAAAGGTGTAATCTCATAAAATTAGGCTTATATGGTAACAATGTAGAATTAAGCTTCTTTTGCCGAGTTATACCAGTCATGGTTTGGACGCGAAAATAAGTTTCTCCCGAATGTTAATTATACGCGAGTATTGTCAAACAAGTGGGAATTGTACACAAGGCATGACTAAGGAAAGAACAGATTGTTACACATAATAGACTGACTAGATATAAAGTTATTAGAGAGAGTGTATTAAAAAACACTTCTGAAATAGAGGTCACAACAAATAGGAAGTACCAAGCTCTTTACATTTGACAATTGGGTAATCCTCAAACGTTTTAGAACATTTGGATTCACACGATTTTTACGCAAAACATAAAATAGGTTTATAACTTATTATTTCACGGAAGAAAAAAAAGATCGTTTCAAGCCCAAAGTTTCATCTCTTGTCAAAAACAAACTTTGTGAATGGACTTTCAAATTATCCCTAGTATAGTTATAATTAAGAAACTGCTCACATGCCCATTGTGGATGTCATTCATGCCACATTGCTGATATTGCCCTCCCACTATACTCCTTATATTCCTCCAACAAACACTATCCTAAAAACTAAAATAACTGCTGCGACCACAAATACCGCTGAAGAAAAAAAACTAAAGCTAACATAAATATTGTATGCAAAACTTTTATTAATATAACTACTGCTGCCAGAGCTACTATGCATGTCCTTATTGCAACCTCAGTTACTAGTAATATAACTCCTGCAATCACCACTAATACTGATACAATTACTGCAACAGCAGCAACTACTAATATGACTACTGTTGACATAGCTACTAGTAATATTACTCCTGCAGTCACTATTACTACTACTACTACTACTACTACTACTACTACTACTACTACTACTACTACTACTGCTGCTGCTGCTGCTGCTGCTGTTGCTACTCTACTACTATTTCTACTACTATTACCACTACTACTACTACTACTACTACCACTACTACTACTACTACTACTACTACTACTACTACTACTGCTACTACTACCACTACAACTGCTGCTGCTGCTGCTGCTGCTACTACTACTACTACTACTACTACTACTACTACTACTACTGCTACTACTACTACTGCTACTACTGCCACTACTACTACTTCTGATACCACTAACTGCTGCTGCTGCTGCTGCTGCTGCTGCTGCTGCTGCTGCTGCTGCTGCTGCTCCTGCTCCTGCTGCTGCTGCTGCTGCTCCTGCTGCTGCTGCTGCTGCTGCTGCTGCTGCTTCTGCTACTGCTTCTGCTGCTGCTGCTGCTGCTGCTGCTGCTGCTACTACTGCTACTGCTACTGCTACTGCTGCTGCTGCTGCTACTACTGCTGCTACTGCTGCTACTGCTACTGCTACTGCTGCTGCTGCTGCTGCTGCTGCTGCTGCTGCTGCTGCTACTGCTACTGCACTGCTGCTGCTGCTACTACTGCTGCTGCTGCTGCTGCTGCTGCTGCTGCTGCTGCTGCTGCTGCTGCTGCTGCTGCTGCTGCTGCTGCTGCTGCTGCTGCTACTACTACTACTACTACTACTAATACTACTACTGCTACGACTACTGCTACTGCTGCTGCTGCTGCTGCTACTACTACTACTACTACTACTACTACTACTACTACTACTACTACTACTACTACTACTACTACTACTACTACTTCTACTACTACTACTACTACTACTACTACAACTACTTCTACTTCTACTACTACTACTACTACTACCACCACCACCACCACCGATACTACCACTACATCTACTACTACTACTGCTACTCTACTACTACTACTATTACTACTACTACTACCATTACTACTACTATTACCACTACTACCAGCACTACTACTACTACTACTACTACTACTACTACTACTACTACTACTACTCCTTCTGCTGCTGCTGCTTCTACTACTACTATAATACTACTACTACTACTACTACTACTACTACTACTACTACTACTACTACTACTACTACTACTACTACTACTACTACTACTACTACTACTACTACTACTACTACTACTACTACTACTACTACTACTACTACTACTACTACTACTACTACTACTACTACTACTACTACTACTACTACTTCTCCTCCTCCTCCTCCTCCTCCTACTACTACTACTACTACTACTACTACTACTACTACTACTACTACTACTACTACTAATAATAATAATAATAATAATAATAATAATAAAACTACTCCTACTGACACCATCACTAATGCCGTTTTACCAATGTCTAATTTCATTTTTCTATCATCGTTATCATTTCCGGCGGTTGTCACTAAATGTTTTGTTTAAACTTCATTTTAAATTATTTTTTTTTAATATATTTGCAACGTAAAGCATCGTATGAACACCAGACTATATCTTAATCCGATGAAAAAAAAAATTACTTTTATTAATATACGTGAATATTTATTCTTAGAAAAATCCAGAACATCATTATTTACATGTCTCTTTTTATGATGGAAGAAGAGAAGCAAAAACCTAAACAAAAAAAAATCAAAACAAACAAACAAACAACAAATCAAAACAAAAACAAAAATATCACACTATCCTGTATCCGTTTACCGGCTCATCAGAAAACAGAAAAAAAAAATTCTAAACATTATTGTAAACAAACACTCACAAGTACTTGAATTCCAGATCCAGGTCAACAGTTTTAGCTTTGAGGACTCATACACAACCTGCTGGGAATTCTGTTCTTTATTTTATTTTTTCTTCTCAAAATCCACAGGTACTCAGTCGAATCAGTATCAGGAACTTGAGGTGTGAGTGTGAGCACTGATAGCAGCAGTGAGTACCAAGACTGGTCCTGACTCAGCAGCGAGGGCCGCCTCTGTACACGCGAGATGCTGTGGTTGATGTTGAGGAATGAATGGTGCACCATTGGGCTGCTGCTGAGTCCGCTCACACGGCCCCATCCTCGGGAGGGGAGAGTATCGAGATGTTTAGGCGGAGCCCGTGCTGTGGGAGCTTGCTAGGTGGTGGGCAGAGGAAGGGCTGAGACAGTTAGAGAAATTAATTGAGATAGAGAGAGGGGGGTAGAGAGAGAGAGATTGAGAGAGGGAGAGAGGGGTAGAGAGAGAGAAAGGAGAGGTATTGAAAGAGCAGCCACAGTTATGTAACGATAGTTAAATAAATAGAGAGTGAGGGAGAAAGAGTGTGGGAAACATGCAGAGAGACAGAAGAAGAGAGAGCGAATGAGAGAGAGAGAGAGAGAGAGAGGAGAGATTGAGAGAGAGAGGGAGAGAGGAAAGAGAGAGATTGAGAGGGGAAGACAGAGAAAGGAGTGGTATTGACAGAGTAATGATAGTTATGTAACGATAGTTGGATAAATAGAGAGTGAATGAGAAAGAGTGTGAGAGACATGCAGAGAGACGGAGGAGAGAGAGCGAATGAGAGAGAGAGAGAGAGAGAGATAAAGATAGAGAGAGAGGGAAAAGAAAATGTTGCTAAGGTCAACAGAGATAGGCAGAAGGTCGATAAGAGAAAGAAAAAAAAAGTAGACACTGCGCAACGAATCATTATTGAGGTCTGTTTATTAGCTAATCTCACGCCGTTATTAAACTGAGAACATTCTAAGTTCATGCTCGAATGAATCAACCACATGAGAATTCTCACTAATAAACGCCACCAAGTTCGATCCGAGAAGACATATCATTGGCTGAACAAGAGCTCTTGTGACCCGACCACTTCATTATGTTCATTAATGTTCAGATATCCGCAAAATTGTTTCCTGTGGGTCTGGACATATACAGTAATCCTTCCTCGATGTGCGGTCTAGTCTCTCATTATATTTCCGGGTATAACAGCTGGAAAAATAATACCCATAAAGGATTTAAAGGACGCACTATAGCCAACGCATATCTATTTGAAAACGGAAAGAATGATTTAGAAAAAAAAGCACTTAATCTTAACTCACCTCTGAAAAAAAAACAACAAATAAATAAAAGAAAATGATGCTCTTAGCTGAAGGTGTCTTTTCATTTAGTCAAAAAATACTTCAGAGGCAGGTGAGATTTGTTCTCCAATGATTCGACCTGCTATTTTTACAGTGGAGTTCGCTCTCACTACAGTGACCCTGCTAGAGAAAACGGAGAGACTCTTTGATATTCCGTGAAATAATGATTTTCAATATCAGCTTCAGAAAGGTGTTATCAACGGATGTTTTTCTGAAGCAGTTATGTCGCCAAACCCCTTTTTCTAATCAATAGATGTTTTTTGTTCCTGATCCAGTTATGTCATTCCACCCCTATCGTTAGTCATAGACTGATGTCTACTGAGACAGACATATCGTTTATATCGCAACCAACATTATTTATAACTCATTAGAGGTTTTTCTGAAGGAAATATATTCCCAGTGCCTTACTCGCATCTCTATTGATTAGATAAAGGGTTATGGCGACATGACCACCCCTTAAATACATCTAATGACTAGAGAAAGGTTTATTGCAACATAACCGCTTCAGAAATACATCTAATGACTAGAGAAAGGTTTATGGCAACATAACCGCTTCAGAAATACATCTAATGACTAGAGAAAGGTTTATCGCAACGTAACCGCTTCAGAAATACATCTATTGACAAGTGAAAGGTTTATAGCAACATAACCGCTTCAGAAAAACATCTATTGACTAGAGAAAGGGCTATGGCGATATAAACGCTTTAGAAATACATCTATTGACTAGAGAAAGATTTATCGCAACATAACCGCTTCAGAAATACATCTAATGACTAGAGAAAGCTTTATGGCAACATGATCGCTTCAGAAATACATCTAATTACTAGAGAAAGGTTTATGGCTACATAAATGCTTTAGAAACACATCTATTGACTAGAGAAAGGTTTATCGCAACATAAACGCTTCAGAAATACATCTAATGACTAGAGAAAGGTTTATAGCAACATGATCACTTCAGAAATACATCTAATGACTAGAGAAAGGTTTATGGCTACATAAACGCTTTAGAAATACATCTATTGACTAGAGAAAGGTTTATGGCGATATAACTGCGTCAGAAATAAAGCTATTCACTAGAGAAAGGTTTATGGCGGTATGGCTGCTTCAGAAAAACTTCTTTTCTCTACAGAAAAGGTTATGGCAACATAACTGCTTCAGAAATACATGTGTCAACTAGCAGAAGAGATAGTGATATAAAGATGTATAATTTTTTTTTTTTCAAAACACCCTCACCCTTTCTCTAGATTATAGGTATCAAAACAGGTATATCAGCTTCACCCTTTCACTAGATAACTAATTATTATTCCTATTCATATTTGTAGGATCAATTACAATGGAAATGTAGCGTACCTCCTCTCAACTTTACTATAAAATATCTGATTACACACTCGAGTGTTATTTTACATGCCTTAACACCACAAATAAGGGAAACGTACATTATACAACCCTATCAAAGGGTTCAAAGAAATTCAAGGTAAAGAATAAGTTTGAAAGGTTTTAACGTACCAAGCTTCGTGTCGTTTCTAAAGACGATTAATGTGATAAACTATATCCGGTAACCTTTTTCCGAGCGACACGCTTGTCCATCCTTTACTATGTCACTTGGTCCCGTGGCTCAACGGTTTCAGAACAAAGTTTGACTATATACAATAAGAACATAAGTAGTTGAGGGGATTTTGCCTTAAAATCTGAGGATTACATTTGGGTTCAAATCTAGTCTGATACTATTAATACATGTCTTTCACAGTAATAACAAAGAGATCACACGTTGCATATTTAACCAGATGAAACTATTGACAGTGGTTAACTGGGGAAGTGTTTGATACAGTCATGGTTTTTACTTGGTATTGTTTAAATAAATCGGTTTTTTTTTTTCAGAGTTAGAAGCAATGACATACTGAGATGAATTCCCTCCCCTTCACAGAGTGTCATTAGCAGAGCTACTTATCAATGTAAGAATTTAGATAACTTGTAGATTGAAATGTATTGGCTTATGAGACAAATAAACTATTGTGACGTTGAACATTATTTTGTATCTTTGTTTCTCAATCCTTCCTGCATATTAGGAGAAAAAGTCATGACGTCACTCCCGTTATCAATTATTAGTTACGGGCTCTAAACAATCCTCAATTTATCTACCTTCCGCTACAAGAGTGGCCTAAGTTTTGAGAACTTAGATAAGACAAGATAAGATGAACTTTATTCCTCACTCTTGAGGAAATTCAAACTTGACCTCTCCATTAGGTCTTTCGTGCTCTGAATGAGGGTGAAGTGTTTTGATCCCAACTCACGACATTCGTGGCGGGTCACAAGTGATAAAGCGCAGCGCCTATTTTTATCAGATTGTTTAGAACCATGAGTGACAGCATACTGTTTCCTCTTTTGGGCTGGTGCAGACCTACTAACCTCTGGTTTAGTTCTTGAATGTAGTGTAGGTATAGTGCGAATCCATAATAGATCTTTTTTTTTATATAGAGAGAGCCTTTTGAAAAATTTCGTACTCTCCTTATGCTGTGAAAGTTACAATCCAACAACCCAGTGAATAGCCTGTCTGTCATTCTTTTACTTGGTGAAAATCTTAACCAAACCATGAATAGGAAGTCTTAAACTTTTACTTAAACAGCTGAACAGAGACAGAGTATGCTACGAAACTTTTACGAGAACAAGTGAAATCCTAAACGTACCAGGACAAACCTTGCCATGTTAGTGCAATCAGGAAACGATCTATGATACTGTAATAATATACCATTATTTTACAAATATAACGAAACTCGATACCGTATTTTTTATCTAGATGTGTGTATAAATTCTAATGAAAACCGCGAGTTTGTGATTTCCCCTGGTAAAATTAAGCTAACATTAACAAAATCAGGGACACCCACTGGCATGTATGCATAGATTACATTTAACTTAAACACCAATTCACCCAGATTCTGTGCTCCCCCTACCACTTTCATTCTCTCTCTCTCTCAGACTCACTCTCTCTCTCTCTTCTCTCTCTCAGACTCTCTCTCTCTCTCTCTCAGACTCTCTCTCCCCTCTCTCTCCTCTCTCTCTCAGACTCTCTCTCTCTCTCCCCTCTCTCTCTCTCTCTCTCTCTCTCTCTCTCTCTCTCTCTCTCTCTCTTTCACCCCCTCTCCCTCCTCCCCTAGATCTTTTTTTTCTCCTCAGCTTCAGTATTTTTCCAGTTTGGAAACAGACTGATGGTTAATAATCTATTGTTTAGTTGATGCGCTGGGTTGAAATGAATACTGCTTGAGATTTATAGTGAGATACGCCGCAAAGGTTCTCCATGATCATCTCTACGATTATATATACATTTATTTATTCTTCCTTTGTGTGTATGTGTGTGTGGAAGTGGGGAGGGGTTAGAAGTGTTTATCAAATTATTTTTCATCGATATCTAGCGGGTTACTCAACAGCTCCTATCATTCTTTATGTCTGTCTATCTATCTCCCTTTCTCTTGTTCAATATTTGTCCATCCATCGATCTGCCTTTATGACTATTCGTCAATTCATCTTTCTATCCATCTATCAATTTGTCTGTCCAGCTATCTTTCTCTCTTGTATGTCTTTCCATCTATCCATCAATCGATCTATGTACAGTACCTGCCTTTTTGTGCGTAAAGCCTCTCTTCCCCCACCCCTCACTTTTTTTATAATTTTATATTTCAATTGCCCACAACGTCTCTCTCTATTCCATCACTCTATTCTTTCGCTCCATCTTCTCTCTTTCTTCAATGCCTGGTTCTAATATTGCCAGCCAATACCGAGCAATCGCCATGCGATATTACCCAGAAACCCTCTGACGCAAAGCAAATCACAAGTCATAAACGGCGCAGCCAATCAAATCAGTGCAGATTGATTCCTAGACCGAGAAAACTACAAGAGCACGAACAGGGAGAGAGTGTAAAAACAGACTTTCTATTGACAATGTGAGGCGGGATATCAAAAGTAAACGGTCATAATGCTGGTTCAAATAGAGTTATTGATACTCTTATAATAAAGAGAAAAGTACATAGGCTCCATATACTTGGAATATGTGGGTTTTCAAGTAACTTCAGACCGGGAAATGCACCATTTATAGGTGAAACGAAGCCCAACCGCTATGCTCAGTTTCGGGTGGCATTAACAGTCATCCATCCATTATAGCTTGATGTAGAAGGTGCTAGGTTTAAAAAAAAAACATCAACATGTGATGAGTTATTGGAAGCTGGTTTTGAATAATCAACAGCCCGACATATCTTTAAAAGGTCTGTTTGTAGCTTCAACCCTAGAATTGCTCTGCTGATTTTATAGCCTGCCCCCTCCCCTCACCCTTCTCTCTCCCTCTCTCTCTCTCTCTCTCTCTCTCTCTCTCTCTCTCTCTCTCTCTCTCTCTCTCTCTCTCTCTCTCTCTCTCTCTCTCTCTCTCTCTCTCTCTCTCCTTCCCTCCCTCTCTCTCCTTCCCTCTCTCTCTTTCTCTCTCTCTCTCCCTCTTTCGCTCTCTCTCCCTCTCTCTCTTTCCCCCCCCCCTCTCTCTCTCTCTCTCTCTTCCCCCTCCCCCCTCTCAACTATTATGGTCTAAAGGCTCTTTCGCGTCCAGCCTGTATCGAGAAAGGATCAATAGTTTTTAGGACAAAACAGGCGTCCAGAAAACTGATTTGAATCAGTTTGTTATAGTTATTAACGGTAAAGTTTTTGTTGGCCACCGTTTTTTTTTGTGTGTGTGTGTGTGCCGTAATAAGTTGTTAATGCAAATATTTTGCGCAGAGATTTCATGGGGATTTTGTTGAGTCTATCAAACAGTGTTCCGCCATCTTTTCTCTCTTTAAAATTCTTGTAAATTTAGAATTTGGTTCGCCTTTCTTTCCCTTGTTTGATTACAAACCGTAGTTTCAGTATTATTTTCTTTGACAAAACATTTTTCCTGTCGCATTCAGTGTATTCGGAAAGTGGTTAAATAAAATTAGTAAAACCCAATTGAACCTATAAGATGGGAATCGGTGTGAAAATTTTGACGTTTCATTTCATTATTTTTTATAATTTTTTTTTTTTTTGGAAGATCACTGCAGCTGATGTTGGTTTATTTTTGCTTGTAAAATCAATCGTTATAAGAACATTTTTTTCCTTTCACAGTTGCTAAGCTGTAGAGCGATAAAGGTGGCTAATATAATACAGAACCCTTCCACTGATTAGTAAAACAGTAAGGTCAGACGGTCATATAAAATGTCCACTGATCCCTGTTGTAATGGATATCTTTCGGAAAGCCCCTGTTATTGTGTAATCCATCTATACAGCTGTTTGCTAAACATTTTAGTTTATTGTCATTCAAACCATACCTTTTCTCTCTATCTCCTCGGATGTCCATTATCTGCGTAGCTGCCCTCAATACTTCATTGTTCAAACACGGACAAACAATCTCATATTCGTTTCTGTTTGATTCTCCTATTTCCGACACTAGTCGCTACAACCTGTCCGGAATAACGTTAATGGTTATTGTTTCTGGATTACACCATACTTTCCATCTTCATTCAAACTCTAAACCATGCAGCAATCAAGAAAAAACTATTGCTGATCGTAAGTGAGCCAAGTATACAGTATCACATTCATAGGGGAAAATCCCAATCGTGGACTGCTCATTTCTTCACCCCTCATTCACACTTTCTATCACTTAATCTCTCCCTCTGTCTGTCTGTCTGTCTGTCTGTCTGCCTCTCTCTCTCTCTCTCTCTCTCTCTCTCTCTCTCTCTCTCTCTCTCTCTCTCTCTCTCTCTCTCTCTCTCTCTCTGCATATATATATATATATATATATATATATATATATATATATCTAATATCTCTCTATCTAGTTATCTATGAATCTATCTAATATCTCTCTATCTAGTTATCTATAAATCTGTCTAATATCTCTCTATCTATTTCGCTATGAATCTATCTAATATCTCTCTATCTATTTATCTATGAATCTATCTAATATCTCTCCATCTAGTTCTCTATGAATCTATCTAATATCTCTCTATCTAATCACCTATGAATCTATCTAAAATCTCTATCTATTTATCGATGAATCTATCTATTTATCTATGAATCTATATAATATCTCTCTATCTATTTATCTATTCACCTGTCTATCTATCTATCTAGGTGTAGATAATCATCTTAAAAAAAGAAACTTTTCATGTAAGATCTACAGGGATTGAAAAGTTCTCACAGTAATTTTTAGTATTCTAATCAATTGTTCGAGTTAATTTACGAACTATTTGTCCATATATCTATGTCTATCTAGCCATCTATCAATTTATCAATCTATCTATCCAAAATACATGTAACTGCCTATCTAGCTATATCTATCAATTTATCAATCTAACTGACCATATATCTATCCATGTAACAATCTATCGAGCTATCTATCAGTTCATCAATCTGACTGTTCATCTATCTATCTATCTATCTAGTTACCTGCTTACTTACCTTCTTATCCATCTAGAAAGATATCTATATATTTATTAAGGCAAAACAACACCAAATTTTATGATATTCCCTTCATCTGTAACTTTATTTATTGTCTTATCTCAGCTAGACTTGTCCACATGTCTGTTTCTCTATGTATTTATCTTTTTCCATCATATATCTATTTCTCTATTACTGTGACTAGAGAAAGATAAAAACACATGAAGTATTAAATCTTCTTACCAGCTGTTTTCATGGTCATGACACTCTCTCTCTCTCTCTCTCTCTCTCTCTCTCTCTCTCTCTCTCTCTCTCTCTCTCTCTCTCTCTCTCTCTCTCTCTCTCTCTCTCTCTCTCTCTCTCTCTCTCTCTCTCTCTCTCTCTCTCTCTCTCTTTCTATCGATTTAGTTTTAACTGTTCCTACTCAAAAGCCAATTTTTCTCTCCATTTGTTTGAAAACTTGCTCACGCATCCATGCACATCTTATTTCCATTTGACGCTCACGTGTAGATATGATGTATGTTTTCTCATGACACACGCATTATACGTGTATAATAATTTCTCTGAATATATTTTTAAGTGCAGGAATTAAACGCAACAAAATGTAAAAAAAAAAAGAAGATAAACTTTTTACAGATTAAATCAGCTACTTTTCTGCAATAAATCACACCTTAAAATTATAATGAACACATCAAAAGATAAACTGACTATTCAAAATGATTCGGTGTAAGGAAGAAGAAGAGATGATCATAAATATCTCCAAGTGAGTTGCTTTGGGCTGAGTAATGGTGTGAGAGAGCCAATGGGGAGGTGATTTGTCAGGTTATGTGTCCAAATGAATGGATAGCTATCTAGCTGAATAGATAGATAGACAGATACAGCGATGAAGATACGCAATAGACATATAGATGGTCAGATGATAGAAAGAAAGAGGGAGGAAGAAGGCTAGGTAGGTGGGTGGATAAACAGATAGGTAGATAGATACGAAGGTAAATATATAGATAGGTAGGTAGATTAGTAGCTAGATAGATAGATAGGCAGGCATATAAATAGATAGATAGATAGGCAAATAGACAGATAAACATATAGATCAAGAGATATACCAATAGATAGATAGATAGACAGGCAGATAAATAGATAGATAGATAGACAAATAGACAGATAAACATATAGATCAAGAGATATAGCAATAGATAGATAGATAGAGAAATAGACAGATAAACATATAGATCAAGAGATATACCAATAGATAGATAGATATGAAGAAAGAAGGGGGAAGAGGCTAGTTAGGTGGGTGGATAAACAGATGGGTAGATAGATGGATAAATAAGAAGGTAGATAGATTGATAGATAGATAGATAGGTAGGTAGGTAGATAGATAGATAGACAGATTGACAGGTATATAGATAGATAAATAGATGAACAGATGTAATTTGTCGTATAAAAATATATGCCAAAACGTGAAACAAAATATAAGACATTATTTCAATGCTTAAAGAACATATGTATATATATATATATATATATATATATATATATATATATTATATATGTGTGTGTGTGTGTGCGTGTATAAATTTTTTTTCATAAGTTTTTTGTCTGTTGATTTACGGTAATGAAAATTTATTTTATCAACAGACTGCGATGAAAATTTAGTATAACGGCATAAAGAGGGAAGAAAATTCAAGCCTATCTCTCTGTGAATCTCAGATAATGGATCGTCGAGTAAAAAGTTTGGCTTTATAAAATTATTGTGTTATTCTGCAGTTTCAAACTAGCTGTTTTAAGGGCAAAATTAATAAAAGGTACATGTAGGGAGAGAAACAGAGAGTGGGAGGGAGGAAGAGAGAGAGAGAGAGAGAGAGAGAGAGAGAGAGAGAGAGGTTACTTAGAAAAATGTAATTGTGATGAATGGGAAAAAGAGAAAAATAGATAACTTGATCGAATTATACGTAAACAAGTAGGTACATTTATAGATAGGTAATAGATAAACAGGTAGATCGAACGATAGCTAGATAGCTAGATGTGTAAATAGATAAATATTTAGATAGATCGATTGATAAGAATCAAGCAACAGAAATGGAGAGAAAAAAAAAAGAGCGAAAGAGGCACTGAGAGAAAGATTTTAGTTTATTCAATAATATTAATAATCATGCCTAATACTTTAATTCCAGCTGGCCCTAATAAGTCGATGTAAAAAAAAACTCGCGATCAATTAACGTTCACGAATGTTCACTTGAACTTGTCATGATTTGTGTATATGTTGTTCTTCTGTTAAAAACAAACACAGAAATCAAAGATATAAAAGTGGGGATACTTTTTGATGTGGGGATACCTAATTTGTCCCAAGCTAGGTACCTGGAACAAGTCGACAAGAAAAGATTTAAGTAACTTTTTAAAGTAATTACCGAGGAAGAAGGAAATGTTTTAATCTAAAGAACTATCAAATAATCCTAAACTTAAAGTATGCAATAAAGACCCAAACATTTGAATCTGAACTGTCAACTTTTTGTTTTAACAATCTGTGATGTACATGAGTAGACCTGTAACTCCATCGACAAGCAGATATCTCGCTATGTCCACTACCTCCCATATCCCCGAAAGTGACCAAGGCAACACTTACCATGTGGGGTCCTCCGGCAGTGCAAACAGCAGTCAAATCCAAACCATACAAATACCACGGAGAAATGAAAATTGTCAAGAGTAGCCCAATGTATACCCTCCCTTTACACTCATTTTGAATCGAATTCGTTTAAATGAACATCAACTCTGCGGTCCCGCAGAACTTTAGTTTTAAAAAGTTGCGCTGATGTCATTATATAATGAAACTACTTATCTGTTCCCTCTCCAAACTGAGCATTATAGAGAGATTTAATTAGAGATAATTACCAGTTCGATTACTCATATATTATTATAATGAACAGAGAATGTTAGTTACGGTTAGTTTTCAGTTTGATTACTCATACACAGATATAATAATCACTCTTGATCGAGATAGATTCGTTTCAATCAAAATTGTTTTTTTTTTTCAATTACAGATGTGAAAGTTTTGAAATTTCAAAACTTCAACAGGAGCCAAGTTAAGCTACTGGGTTGAAAATAATCATTGTTAGTGTTATGTGTTAGATGAGGTTGTAAAATCTTTGAAAATTCATATTTTGAATCACCAGTAGAAAGCATTTTCGGACTTTAAAAAAAGGTTATGAAACATTTTTGTCCTGTGATTGGAAACAAAGGGGTAATAGATATGTACCCATTAGACTTTGGTTCTAGCATTACATTTCGGATCAGAGAAGACACCTAAAATACCACAAATCCACGATTTTGTCAATCAATTAATCCATCACTAATTCAGTCAATTAATCAGTCAATCCACCTGTCGAATCAATGGTTTCATCCAACCATCATTCGATCACAGGTCAATAAATCAATCAAACAACCAATCTAGCAATTCATCCACCTATCAATCAATTAAAGGTTCAATGAAACAATCAACCAAAAAAAAACAATTGAGTCATCATCCATGAATCAATCACTTCATCACCAATCAATCAATCAATGGGTCATTAATCAATCAAGCAATCAATTAATTAATTCGTTTATCAATACACATTAATCAATCAAGAAATTCGTCCTCCCGTCAATCAATTAAGCAATCAATCCTACAACACCATACTTTCAGTTTGCTTCTTCGAAATGAAAAAAAGGAAAATTTTGTTGAATAACATGAAAGTGAAAGAATTGCACCTTAGAAATTTTCTACTCGAACTTGTTAAGCTCATCAAGTTAGAAAATATTTCTCGTTAAAATAAAACTGCAACTTGTTTCAAATTAGTTGTAATGATTTTAACTACGCAAGATTGTTTAGTTAAGTGTATATCCCACCTGTAACTCATATTAAGCACTAGCTGTAGAAAGAATAATTTATAACATTATCATAACAAATGTTGGGATAAAAGCGTTTCTATCACTCATGACAAAAGTTCATTACATTAATGTGCTTTTTTTCCTTGTATGTTGAATTAAAGTATTTGGACAAAAACTTGTAATGAAGTGACTACAATTTTTATGCTCATACTTATCATGATACGATATCAATTTCAAAAAAGGTCATGAACTATCAACCCCTATAATAATACCTGCCAAGCGTGTAATATTTATCATGTTTATATTTTCCCAATGTACGCTCGACACTAAATCCTATAGGTAGTCATGCCTGATATGGCCGAGATTATTACATACCAGACCCAAGATCTGTAGGCAAAGATTTTTACATAAGAGAATCAAGGTCTTTAGGCAGAGATTATTACACAAGAGGATCAAGTGTGTCAGCAGAGATTATTACATAAGAGAATCAGAGTCCTTAGGCAGAGATTATTATATAAGAGGATCAAAGTCTGTGTTAAACGCAGGCCTTGTATGTCTAGCAGAAAAATTGGAGAGTTAATTAAGCAAACAACAATATTGCATGGGCTTGTATCTCTAATCATCATACTTTAATCCAAGAACCGGTAAGTTCCAAAAGACTTCCTGATCAGCCTGAGTTGTTCTGATAATTGCGAAATACTTTTTAAAGGTCCATTTTGAATATGTCTTTCAAAACATGTTATAGATAATCTATTTTTGTAAAAATAAAAATTATTATAATGTTGTCTAGAACCCAAGAAATTTGATGTTTTATATCCTCGTCTTGAAACTATTTAAACAGGGAGATACTTATTATAATAAGTATCCTAATACTTATTAGGTCTGATGTATCTCTTTCTCTCCATCTCTCTATCCATCTATCTATCTACCTATCTGGCTAGCTGTGCATGTATTCGCTGATTACCTTCTAATCTACCTTTCTCCCTCTTTTTCTCTTAGATCTCGGTTTCTCTGCCTCTGAGCATCTTTGGGTCCGTCACTCTCTCTCTTTTCGACCTGTCTTTTTAATGTTTCTCTCTCGCCCACTCTCTCTCTCTCTCTCTCTCTCTCTCTCTCTCTCTCTCTCTGTCTCTCTCTCTCTCTGTCTCTCTCTCTCTCTCTCTCTCTCTCTCTCTCTCTCTCTCTCTCTCTCTCTCTCTCTCTCTCTCTATCTCTATCTCTCTTTTTTTTTCACTCTGTTCTCTCAAACATTTGTTTTTGGTTTACTTCCCTGTTTTTTTTCTCCTATTTCTTTTTTTTTTCAATACAGTTGACGTTCTTCCCAAATCGATGTCAACTTTCTTCCACGACCTATCGTGATAAAAAATATCAAGGATTGCGATTATCGTAAAGAATGTATGATGATCACTGAAGCATGCCTAAAAATTATAATTTCGCCCATTTTTTACGGTTGGGTGAAATAAGCGCTAAATCTGCATCTCTCTCAATTACAGAAATATTGCCGATTGCTCTTTGATCTATCGAATCGTAGTGTGACTGGAGAATTTTATTAGTAATTGAGTCATACAGGGGTCAAGGACGCGGATTGCCCATAACATCCCTGTTAACAATGGCTCACTTCAGTTAATTCCTCTACTAATTTACCATCGACATGTGATTCCTTTCCTTCCATCGTTTGATAATCTCCATCGTAACATTATCAAAGAAGTCACATAGAAACTTCGTATTCCATACGGCGCATTACGCAAATCGCTCAGCTGTCTATAGACGCGGTTTGGAATTATTTAATATTCCTTCATTCATTCCCACAAGGGCCAGGAGGGTTAACCTTTATTGTCCCGCACGCTTCATTTATTATTTTCAGAGTAACAAAGGGCACAAGTTGTGAGAGGGATGAGAGGGTAGACACCGCTTCAACGAAAGCTGGAGGATGTGATGTAACATTCAGTGCTACCTGTTGAGTAATTTTTATATACTTCTTTTAAATAACACTCACCACTGCGAATGCTTTGCATAATCTCTCTATTTCTCTCGATCTTTCTCTCCCTCTCTCTCTCTCTTTGTCTCTCTCTGGCTTTCTCCCTGTCTCTCTCTCTCTCCCTCTCTCTCTCTCTGTTTCTCTCTCTCTCTCTCTCTCTCTCTCTCTCTCTCTCTCTCTCTCTCTCTCTCTCTCTCTCTCTCTCTCTCTCTCTCTCTTTCTTGCTAGCCCTCTTTTCCCCTCTTATGTTTCTCCTCCAGCAGCTTATTTCATTCATCTCCTATCCCCATCTGCCCGTTCTAGGATCAGGATAACATCACCATCACTCATTACGAACTTGGTGTCTGAGCTGTCGCCATGTCCCTTTGATAGTTGACCCAGCATAAAAACGCATACTATTAATAACCCTAGTTACGTCATACCTTTGTAAAAGGAAAGACCGACTGACGTCTGTTGTAAAGAGTTCCTCTGCCTCGAAATCAGATTGAGGTACCGGAAGCAGATCTGTGGACACACGTAACTCCCGTTGAACATCTCGGGCAGACGACTAAGGAAGAGCTAACATGTTTACACGGATACAATGTCGCATCACCCTCCAGCATCAGCGGAATTGGTCCTTTTATCTTTTTTTGAGTTTTAAAGCTTCTTATAACCATGTTCCTTCTAGAATTGTATTAAGGGAAAGAATTCCATTGTTTTATAATTATGTCGATAACTCCAGTGAGATTGTATATCAAGTCCAATCACCAAAAGTTTCATCTCATGCCATATTTTTTCAGTGCAGAAATATAAAACATAAAAAAAATTAACATTCTTGTGCAATGATAGTCTAATTTGCTTTTTGTACAAAGAAATACGGCTTCAATATGTTTTTTTTAAATATATCCGCATGGCATTCTTAGGGAAAAATAGTGCAAGACAAGCCTCTGAAAGATTTAAACCTTTACGTATCTAAACCATTTTAATAGAATGTTTTTATATTTGAACTGGGCTTTTAAGATAATAAAAAGTTTATAACCAAGCACTCCGAATCATTTTTCAAAAGACGTTTTATCATATACGGGTATTGTTTTTGGGGTTTTTTTTTATTAAAAGACCAAAGCTATAAGAGCAGCTCCATGTTTTCGTTTCTTTTTCTTTTTTCGACGAAATTCTTACTCTTCATAGCCATGCACGTCAACCTCTGGCGATGATTACTGGAGGAAACTCTCACAAATCAAATTATCTCCGCGGATTTTAAATTGAGCAAATCTTGCGCTCCCACAGGTCATAGCCATTAAAGATGTCTGTATGAAATGTTGGCGACAGAACCTTGAATGATTAGAGCAAATGCTCTGGTCTCGCAGCAGTTAATTACACATTAGCACATTTAGAATTATTTAACTTTAGAATCATGGCTATAGGGGACTGACTCTAAGTTGTTCAAACAAAATCTCATTTTTACCATATCATGTGACTCTATACAGATTGCATGATTGGAAAAGAAAACAAAAAAAAATTGAAGATAAAACCATTATTCATAAGCAGAGTGTGTGAGAGAATTCGAAATTAAAATTTATTGAGAAACGCTAAGCCCCTCTGCCCCCCCCCCCCCCCCCCCCAAAAAAAAAATAAAAGAGAAAAAAAAAATCCTCGCTCTCCCTCTTTCTCTCTCTCTCTCTCTCTCTCTCTCTCTCTCTCTCTCTCTCTCTCTCTCTCTCTCTCTCTCTCTCTCTCTCTCTCTCTCTCTCTCTCTATTTCTCTATCTATCTATCTATTTATCTATCTTTTTGACAGCATTTAGATTTAAACTTCTAAAGTAGCGTAATAGAGTTATAGTAGAAAAAGACGTTGAAAACTGATTTTTTTTTTCAGTGAAAGATTTCCAGAACTGTCTGTTCATCATTTGACTGTTTTGTCTTCTTGTTAGATCTTATTCATGCTGGCGAGCCAGGCCGTCATAGTACTGAATCAGTATTTCCAAGACCTCAATAAGATTTAACGATGGAATTCGTTCACTGCAAGGTTTTATAGCGCACCACATCAGTATTTCCAAGACCTCAATAAGATCTACTGATGGAAATCGTCCACTGCAAGGTTTTATAGCGCACCACATCAGTATTTCCAAGACCTCAATAAGATTTAATGATGGTGTTCGTCCACTGCAAGGTTTTATAGCGCACCATAACCTCTGGTCAGACAGAACAGACACGACATCTATGTACTGCTGTACCGATGGTTGATATCGTGAATAGCTCGGAGATTGTAAACAACATGGTTCTAAGTCTACTTATATTTTGAAGAAGTCAGGGCCTGCTTCTCTTAACTCACGGATTTTTTTTTTTTTTAATTTTTGGATAAATGAGCCATCACTGCAAAACAACTTAAGTTTCGTTAGCGATGGAATGAAAAGTATGCATTTAAATGCAGAAAGGACCCAGATCAGTTCCTAGAATGTATGCGGTACAAAGACAGCGGAAGGTGGGGTGTCTTATTCCCTCAAAAAATTATAGACCTATGATAAGCAAGAACAAATTTTTGAGGGGGTTAAATTGTTGTTAACCAAAATACATGAAATACAGCTATCAACAATGGGCTAAGACTGGACATCAAGATGTTGATTGTTGGAATACATCCCATTTCGACAAACCTAAGTCATAGAACCTGGACCATAACCCAAGATTAACAGTGATGCAATTTAAAAACTGCTATCAACAAGTCTGTTTCGAAAGAATATTTAGCAGTAACAGAACATTCTGAGCAACCTCAACAAGGTTAGTGTAACCAACCATGGAGCGTTTTTTTATGCAAAAATAAAAAAAAAAAATTACTGCGCTCTAATACAATTTTGGCAACAGAAACTTTGAAGCAATGAAATTCGTTTTAGGGGCCTGTTTAGTTTTCACAAACTCTGCCAAAATATTTTTCTTAATATCTTACTTTGGCCGAAATAATCTTGTTGGAGAGTCTGATATTGATTGTCATCTGAATCTCCTTTTACCGGGAGGAGCAAATGGATAAAATTATTCGATTGAAAATTTGATAAGCGGGCAATACTACATTAAATAGTGGAGTAAGTGTCTGCTATAAAAATCTAATGCGAAAATTAATTCATTTATATTTCTTTGAAATGCTTTTGTAGAAATACAAAAGCTTTTCATCTCAAGATATTACATTTTTAAGTTATAAATTTTCGAAATGGCGTCGAAAATAAAGTGTCTCTATTACGTTTACATTCGAACTTAATACATTTCAAGTAAAACCAAAGACCTTAGACCAACAGCCCCGAACGTCTATACCTACATAGGTGATTATTATAAATCATGGCACGCATTTTTTACAACAGTACTTTTTCTATCTAGAAACCAAAAAAATCTAGAAAAGTTATTTCAAAGAATCAGTCTTTCACCAAATTCCAATTTTCCTTGGAAATGTATGGTATGAATGTGATAGCATCGTTGTTCTGTAGCAAAAAATGTAGATTTAAACTACTTTTATCAGCTGAATACTCATTACATTATACGCACTCCACATGCAACCAAACAATATAAATCTAGATTTATAATCACTTATGTCAATTGAACATGCATATTATCGAACTGTGTAAATAAAATAAAAGCGCAACAAATGCTACTTTTCATGTGTGAAATAATTCTTTAACTGTAACTGTATAATACATTCAGATTTTCAAAAATCAGATTCGATTATGATAGAAACGTCCATCAATAATCCGCCTAGACATTTAGAGATCAAAAACCAAACAACGAATTATGGAAATATTTTCATGTGCTACATGGGTTGAAGCTGCCTTTGCTTGAAAGAAATTACATTAATTCATCATTAAGTTTAATAGCTCTAAAACTTAATATTTCAAGAATAGCAATATCCTTTTCAGCATGCCATGTGTACAATATAGTTATTATTTTTACCCCCCTAAATGCGCCAGTCTCAAGCCTCTTTTTCGTTAGATTGGTACAAAAAAAACAGCAAACAACTAACGAAAAAAAGCCTTCTGACAATATTTTACAGCCACAATAATTCTGAGACAGACTGTCTCTGACCTGTCGCACATTAGAAACTTAAGGTTTGTCTAGAACAGACTCTAGTTTTCTTTTTGGTGCTCTTGAAAACGGAAGAGAACTAGAAAGAAATTTACTCACTTTTAAGTCTTGTCTCGAGAAGTTAAGGTTAATTAACTTTGCTGCCACTGAAAAGAAACGCGCGTCTATTTATTCAATTGTCAATGGTGCGCGCTGGTAGTGTCAATTGAATTAAGATTGGAACATGCATTTGGTTTAAGTAAAACGTTGAAAGAAGCTACAAGTGAAGTAGAGAAGATTTTCATCTTAGGTATCTTCATTAGAAAATTAACATTTTTTTCAAATGCTCTTAAAGAACGATAGTTATTCATAAACCGAAACAGATCTTGAGGAAAAGAGACATCAGTTATGAGTATCGATATTTGCATGTAATGCGTATGTGTGAGGGGTTTGTTCCATTGCCTAGTATGGAAATAGGAGAGAAGTAGAGTAGAAGTAGAGTGAAAGATCCAATAAGGTCGAGACAAGGAGAGAAAATGAGAGGGTTGGTATACACGAGGGAGGAATAAAGACGGGCAGATAAAATATATAAAAAGAGAGTGTTTAGGGTACACATTGACAGAGAGACAGCGAGAGAAAGGGCCAGGAATAGGAGAAAATAAAACTTAAAGAAATAAATAGCAAAGGTTTTGTGCGTGTGGGAGGGGAAGGGAGGAGGGAGGGGGGTGAATCACAGTTTTAGTAAATTACAAATTGAGAGTAGATCATTATTTTTGTGTTTGTTTTTTTTTACTCAACTCCTTTTTGTCGACGTAAGAAAAAAAAGAGTCTAGGCAAAGGGTGAATTTTCAGGGTCAATGTTTCTCTAGTGAAAAGAGGCTGGGAAAGAAAGCGCAAGTGCCGTTAAGGTTTCTAGAACCGGAAATAAACAGGGTCGAAGGGGCAGTTAGAGAATGAGGCAAACAGAAACAGGCAGCTAAAGAGAGAGATAGATCGATAGGAAGAAAAAGAATTGTAATGAGCTAAGGAAATGAGGCCAGAGAGAGAGAGAGAGAGAGAGAGAGAGAGAGAGAGAGAGAGAGAGAGAGAGAGAGAGAGAGAGAGAGAGAGAGAGAGAGAGAGAGAGAGAGAGAGAGAGAGAAAGAGAGAACAAGGAAACAGTATACTGTTCGTATTTCCCGTTTTTTAATTGTTTTTCTCGTATGGTATTTCCATTTTTTCCCCTGGGACAGGCCATAAAACTAGGATTACTCCAGACTCACCTACGGTCACCCTATAATTTGTTGGTTTGCGCCTTGCCAGATATGTTTTGTCACTCAATTCTTACAAGGAATTCAGTTAGTCTCATTATTTGCCAAAATATATTAGTCGGTTTCGCTTTCAGCTTTTTTTTTTAAGGCACAGTTCTTTGGCGAAGCATAGATTGCTAATTACGTTCCCACACATAGCAGAACCAGCGACCGCGAATTACGCAGAACAGAGGAATAAAGTGAAATTTAATTATATACTTTTCTGCCATTTTTAATTAAGAAAATATTTTCGTGCATGAAACTATTCCTAAAAAAATAAAAGACCTCGAAGTTAATTTCTACCCTCTAGATCAAAACTTCAATTTTGATTTGAGAGCCATAGACACTAGTTCAGAATTTCTCACAGGTTTTCTACATGATCCCTCATCAATTTGTCTAGACGGACAATTTAGAAATATTTCAAAAGGAGAGCTAGAAAAAGTCATCTCCTGTTGTGTGTTTTATTCGGCCTTTCTAACCCAGAGAACCCGAAGTTCCCCTCCTGTTTTGTCTGAAGGTCTGGACCATGTCAAACCGAGATTCCCTCCACATCTCTGTCGGACCGACTCGCCTGGGATGAAGGATGTTTCATCAAGCAAAATACTTGTAAGATTTTTTCTTCCCTTTTGCTCTCCTCTATCAAGTAACCCACGCAAAACACGGTCCGTGGTTTGTTTGTTTAATTTGCGCCTAACAGAATTTAGGAGATTGCAGACACACTCAGAATCCATTTTTCTTGAGCAACAGTTGGTGACGTCATTACTGTACAACAATCTCTATCAATGTGTTCCTCAGGAAATATATTCAATCTGGTGGCCAATCTTTAACTATCAAATACAAAAGGAAAATTCATCCGAGAAGAAAATGACTTAAAAGAGTTGTTGATCTTGTTGCTACGTTTGTTGTTGTTGTTTTTTTTTAATCTTTCTTTTAGATACAGAGATTTGACACGTGTGCTCCCTCTTTGCTTTGCTTTCAAAAGACAGCGGAATAAAATCTTCGAGAATCTCATCAATACGATAGACCTGGATAATTCGTGTTTTTGGCTGTGTCAATATGCCCTGCATGTCCAGCAACGAAGCAAGACTTGTCTGTTTCTTTCGGTAAGCTGGATGAAATCAGAAACAATCAACGTACACAGAACTAGATAGGTCTGAATTTTTTTAAAACTATACTTTCATCCTATTTCCATCACCAGAAAATCGAAAGACGTTTTAAAAAGTTGTAGATGACCTTTCGGCGTCGGTGGTATCTGACTGCGTCTTCCTTGTGAAGAAACGGCGTCAAAATTTCACACACTGAAGCGCATAACAATATCACAGAATATGAGATTTATAATGTTCACAAATCACAGCAAATATCAAAACAACACGATTGTGACTTTGTCTTTTAATCTTCCAATAAATACAACAAGCATTATTATATACTCTTCAATCTAGCGCTATGTGAGGCATAAAACTATTCTCTGCAGATATTTGACTCATCAAACATTTAAAAGCATGGTATATATTATCGAATCACGTCTGAAAAACGATATCAAATCACCTCTTGATATATTTTGATTCTTCTATCAAACGGAAAATCAAACTCCTACAGCTTTGGCATTGCCTAGTGCTATATTTCACACAGTGT
Organism: Elysia crispata; assembly: GCA_033675545.1. NCBI lineage: Eukaryota > Metazoa > Mollusca > Gastropoda > Plakobranchidae > Elysia > Elysia crispata. The sequence continues at coordinate 77,879 of JAWDGP010005165.1, forward strand.
CACGGTTGTTCTTCCTTATTCTGCAAACTTGTACAAAAAATGGTGTTCTTTCCTTTGCTTTATCTTACTCTGGTAAAAACCTATAACGTTCAGGTTGTTCTATCTTCACATATTTTGCGAAAATAACAAAATTCTCATATACGGATAAACACATGTTTAAGGAATGAAAAGGAACAATCATCCCTGGTTGTAATTAAAGCCGACCAAATAGATTATTCTGTTATATATTGCAAATTTAGCTGACAGTTGCCTTCAGCAAATTTCACTCTGGAATGAACATAGTATTCGATCTATTATTATGGCAATATTTAGGATAGTAATCAGTTGTTTCCTAAGGATGGTCAATATAAAGGCCAGGCGAGGCCAAAAATACGCATCCAAGTTTACAAAAACAAGAAACAAAAAAGCAAAACATGAATCAGCAAAAGTATCACGTAAAATTATTTGACAATTTTAGTAACAAACACAGTAAAACTTTGTATTTTTTAACGCTCTTGGATTCTCGAATGTAAACAGTCGGTTTTGAACTATAGAAACTGAAAAAAGGTGAATATAATGGAAAGTATGGCACAACTTGAGTTCTCTTTGATATAACGATTGTCAAACATTACAGATGGAATCTTATGACCGTTATTAGGAAACACATAAAAAATCTCTATTTTTTAGACAATTTTGTTAAATTTTTAGAAGAAGCTTCAACATTAAACTGCAAAGTTGTGTTTCCAACGATATTTGCTCTTCCAAATCATTTATGAGGGCAAAGGGTAGCGTTTGCTGTGGTAATATCATGCAGTTTTTTTTTTTTAAATAAATAGGTTAATATCAGGCAGTATGAAAAACCGAAAACTTACAACTGTTTTCATTGTATCATAATCTGCTTCAAATCCTGTATAACAGGTGAAAGGTTTGCATTGTTATATATAACATGTTCAATCTCTCGTCCTCTCTCTCTCTCTCTCTCTCTCTCTCTCTCTCTCTCTCTCTCTCTCTCTCTATCTCTCGCTCGCTCTCTCTCTCTCTCTGCCATTTTATCTAACTCTTAAATTTTCTCCCTTTCGCTTCCTTCTCCCATCTTTTAATTCTCTTTCTCCATTGTGTCTTCTCTCTCTGTCTCTCTCCCTCTCTCTAACTCCCTCTTTCTCTCTGTCTGTCTGCCTCTCTATCTGTCTCTGTCTCTCTCCCTCTGTCTCACTCCCTCTTTCTCTCTCTCTGTCTGTCAGTCTGTCTCTCTGTCTGTCTGTCTGTCTGTCTGTCTTTCTGTCTGTCTTTCTTTGTCTGTCTGTCTGTCTGTCTGTCTGTCTGTCTCTGTCTGTCTGTCTGTCTGTCTGTCTGTCTGTCTGTCTGTCTCTCTCTGTCTCTCTCTCTCTCTCTCTCTCTCTCTCTCTCTCTCTCTCTCTCTCTCTCTCTCTCTCTCTCTCTCTCTCTCTCTCTCTCTCTCTCTCTCTCTCTCTCTCTCTCTCTCTCTCTCTCTCTCTCTCTCTCTCTCTCTCTCCCTCATAATTGTGCACATTCAATCTACATTGTTCAATCAGCACTTTTCACACAGATCCTAGTAGAACCTTAATATCAAGTACATACAACATTAATTTTACCCCCCCTCCACCTTCCCCCAAAGCAACCATTTCAAATGGTCAAACATTCGAGGAACTTTCATCGTACACCGACTCGTCTACTAAGTTAGTGAAGGACACTGTCGTGTTATTGCTTGTGAATGGCTTCCTGGTTAGTTTTCTCCTGTAGGTGACCACTGCAGCTACGCCAGCTCCGACCAGACAAACACATGCGATGATGCCGATGATCAAGCTGGGTGGACTTCCTGACCCGCCGCCTCTGTGAGCTGGGAGGGACAGATAAGAAAATCTAATAACTGATTGGTCGGGTCGGACAGACAGTAGATCTGATAACTCATTGGTCGGGGGGAACAGACAGTAGATCTGATAACTCATTGGTCGGGAGGGACAGACAGTAGATCTGATAACTCATTGGTCGGGATGGAGAGATAGAACATCTAATAACTTACTGGTCGGGTCGGACAGACAGTAGATCTAATAACTGATTGGTCGGATCGGACAGACATTAGATCTAATAACTGATTGGTCGGATCTGACAGACAGTAGATCTAATAACTGATTGGTCGGGTCGGACAGACAGTAGATCTAATAACTGATTGGTTGGGTCGCACACATAGTAGATCTAATAACTTACTGGTCGGGTCGGACAGACAGTAGATCTAATAACTGATTGGTTCGGGTCGGACAGACAGCAGATCTAATAACTCATTGGTCCGGTCGGACAGACAGTAGATCTAATAACTAATTGGTCGGGTCGGACAGACAGCAGATCTAATAACTGATTGGTCGGGTCGGACAGACAGTAGATCTAATAACTGATTGGTCGGGTGGGACAGATAGTAGATGTAATAACTGATTGATCGGGTCGGACAGACAGTAGATCTGATAACTCATTGGTCGGGAGGGACAGATAGTAGATCTGATAACTCATTGGTCGGGAGGGACAGATAGTAGATCTGATAACTCATTGGTCGGGAGGGACAGATAGTGGATCTGATAACTCATTGGTCGGGAAGGATTGACAGTAGATCTGATAACTCATTGGTCGGGAGGGACAGACAGTAGATCTGATAACTCATTGGTCGGGAGGGACAGACAGTAGATCTGATAACTCATTGGTCCGGTCGGACAGACAGTAGATCTAATAACTGATTGGTCGGGTCGGACAGACAGTAGATCTAATAACTGATTGGTCGGGTCGGACAGACAGTAGATCTAATAACTGATTGGTTCGGGTCGGACAGACAGCAGATCTAATAACTCATTGGTCCGGTCGGACAGACAGTAGATCTAATAACTGATTGGTCGGGTCGGACAGACAGCAGATCTAATAACTGATTGGTCGGGTCGGAAAGACAGTAGATCTAATAACTGATTGGTCGGGTCGGACAGACAGTAGATCTGATAACTCATTGGTCGGGAGGGACAGATAATAGATCTGATAACTCATTGGTCGGGAGGGACAGATAGTAGATCTGATAACTCATTGGTCGGGAGGGACAGATAGTGGATCTGATAACTCATTGGTCGGGAAGGATTGACAGTAGATCTGATAACTCATTGGTCGGGAGGGACAGACAGTAGATCTGATAACTCATTGGTCGGGAGGGACAGACAGTAGATCTGATAACTCATTGGTCCGGTCGGACAGACAGTAGATCTAATAACTGATTGGTCGGGTCGGACAGACAGTAGATCTAATAACTGATTCGTCGGGTCGGACAGACAGTAGATCTAATAACTGATTGGTCGGATCGGACAGACAGCAGATCTAATAACTCATTGGTCCGGTCGGACAGACAGTAGATCTAATAACTGATTGGTCGGGTCGGACAGACAGTAGATCTAATAACTGATTGGTCGGGTCGGACAGACAGTAGATCTAATAACTGATTGGTTCGGGTCGGACAGACAGCAGATCTAATAACTCATTGGTCCGGTCGGACAGACAGTAGATCTAATAACTGATTGGTCGGGTCGGACAGACAGCAGATCTAATAACTGATTGGTCGGGTCGGAAAGACAGTAGATCTAATAACTGATTGGTCGGGTCGGACAGACAGTAGATCTGATAACTCATTGGTCGGGAGGGACAGATAATAGATCTGATAACTCATTGGTCGGGAGGGACAGATAGTAGATCTGATAACTCATTGGTCGGGAGGGACAGATAGTGGATCTGATAACTCATTGGTCGGGAAGGATTGACAGTAGATCTGATAACTCGTTGGTCGGGAGGGACAGACAGTAGATCTGATGACCCATTGGTCGGGATTGACAGACAGTAGATCTGATAACCCATTGATTGGGAGGGACAGACAAAAGATAACTCATTGGTTGGGATGGAATTTATGAAAAGCACATAAATAAAAAAGTAGACATCTTACTTGTTCATACACATATTTTTTACAATACAACTTTGGCATCTAACTCGACTCAAGTTCGTGTTAAGAAAAGATTGTGGTTAACTTGACGTGACCCGCGACGTATTGTTCTCTTACCAGACGGGAGAACTCGAGTTGTCATTTCACAAACAAAACTGGAGGGTTTGCTACACACATCCACACGCCATTTATTGTCGGGTGTGCCCATCACAGCACACCTCTTTGCATTCTTAGATTCTTTCTGTGCATAGCTGCTCGGCTGCCTATTCGCCCAATTAGTGTAGGGTACCTTGGAGGAGATAAAGAGAAGACTATATCAGCAAATGAACATGGGAGGACATGCATGGTTACATGTGGCAATGACCAGATTGTGTAGGATACCTGGACGGAGATGAAGAGAAGACTATATCAGCACATGAGCATGGGAGGACATGCAAGGTTGGATGTGACAATGGCCCAATTAGTGTAGGATACCTGGACGGAGATGAAGAGAAGAGTATATGAGCATGGGAGGACATGCAAGGTTGGATGTGGCAATGGCCCAATTAGTGTAGGATACCTGGACGGAAACGAAGAGAAGACTATATCAGCACATGAGCATGGGAGGACATGCAAGGTTGGATGTGGCAATGGCCCAATTAGTGTAGGATACCTGGACGAAAACGAAGAGAAGACTATATCAGCACATGAGCATGGGAGGACATGCAAGGTTGGATGTGACAATGGCCCAATTAGTGTAGGATACCTGGACGGAGATGAAGAGAAGACTATATCAGCACATGAGCATGGGAGGACATGCAAGGTTGGATGTGACAATGGCCCAATTAGTGTAGGATACCTGGACGGAGATGAAGAGAAAACTATATCAGCACATGAGCATGGGAGGACATGGAAGGTTGGATGTGACGATGTTGTTAGTAATGCTTTGCCTTTGGTAATTAGTTTTTTCATTGATTGAGAAGAGGTTTTAATATATTTTAAGATAAGAAACTATGAAAAAAATTAAGATAGGTAATAATCTACCTATCATTAAATCTAGATCTCAAATTTGAAATATGCACAAAAGCTCTCAAAATGTAGATTATTTGTAAGTAGAATCCTAAGTTTATAACGTCAACGTGAGCTTTTTATCCAATGACGGTGCCACAGAAACTTGCCATCTCACCTTATCTTTCGAATTGAGGCACAGAAACTTGTCATATATCTCAAATTATCTTTCGAATCCAGCCACAGAAACTTGCCATATATATTATCTTATCTTTAGAATCGAGCCACAGAAACTTGCCATATATATCACCTTATCTTTCGAATCGAGCCACAGAAACTTGCCATATATATCACCTTATCTTTCGAATCGAGCCACAGAAACTTGCCATATATATCACCTTATCTTTCGAATCCAGCCACAGAAACTTGCCATATATCTTACCTTGTCTTTAGAATCGAGCCACAGAAATTTGCCATATATCTCACCTTATCTTTAGAATCGAGCCACAAAAACTTGCCATATATCTCACCTTATCTTTAGAATCGAGCCACAGAAACTTGCCATATATCTCACCTTATCTTTAGAATCGAGCCACAGAAATTTGTCATATATCTCACCTTATCTTTCGAATCGAGCCACAGAAACTTGCCATATATCTCACCTTATCTTTAGAATCGAGCCACAGAAACTTGCCATATATCTCACCTTATCTTTAGAATCGAGCCATAGAAACTTGCCATATATCTCACCTTGTCTTTAGAATCGAGCCACAGAAATTTGCCATCCCCATTGGTGTCATGTAGTCCTAGCCAGAACTGCCTGCTCTCGCCTTTACTGATCAACCCTGAGAATCGAACACAGAGACCTCGGTAACATTGTGTTTGGCCAAACAGTACCACAATAACAACAACAAGCAAGATGTAGTGTTGTCAACTAAGGGGTAATTTAGGCTTGATAATATCGGGTGTTTAATGCACTACATAGATGTGTTAGTGAACCTTTATATAACTAGTCGTAATTGATACATATAAAAAAAATTACACAAAATTTAGTCAAGCATAGAGAGAATGGATGTGCTGATGATTTTTTTATTCCGGATTTTGAGTTTTGCCAATGGATCTTTTTTTACTGAGCAAATGTTTGTTTTAATTTTACATACAATAATTTTTTATATATTAAGAATCTCTGCAACATTCTTGTAATACTTAAGACTTCAAACCTAAGATTGATAGATATAAACAATAATCATCTTATATTCCTCCAAACGTATGTTATCTTGCCTGCCACATATGTGTTCATGGCGTCGCTGTGAATTATGACCAGGTCTCCTCCATAGGCCTGACACACAGCCCTCCCGCCTGACCAGGACTTCTCGCCACGATACAGCTTGACACACGAGCCTGAAGCCGGACTTGCTGACCAGCCGTCTGGACATCTGATGTTGGTACCAGCTGTTTAGGGTCCATAAAAAGGATAAAGGAGATAAAAATAGTAAAAAGGATGAATAGAATGAAGAGGAAAAAAGAGAATTAAAGTGGCTAAAAGAATGAAGAGATGGACGAGGATACGGAGGATGAAAGTGGTAAAGAGGATTAGAGAGAATGAAGAGGACAAAGAAGATGAGAATGGTAAAAAGGATGAAGAGAACGAAGAAGATAAAATAGATATCAATGGTAGAAAAGATGAAAACAATACAGAGGATAAACAGGATGAAAATAGTAAAAAGGATGAAAACAAGGAAGAGGATGAAAAATGTTCTTGCTCATTCTCTCTCTGTCTCCCTCATTCTCTCTCTGTCTCCCTCATTCTCTCTCTGTCTCCCTCATTCTCTCTCTGTCTCCCTCATTCTCTCTCTGTCTCCCTCATTCTCCCTCATTCTCTCTCTGTCTCCCTCATTCTCCCTCATTCTCTCTCTGTCTCCCTCATTCTCCCTCATTCTCTCTCTGTCTCCCTCATTCTCCCTCATTCTCTCTCTGTCTCCCTCATTCTCCCTCATTCTCTCTCTGTCTCCCTCATTCTTTCTCTGTCTCCCTCATTTTCTCTCTGTCTCTCTCTGTCTCTGTCTCTGTCTCTCTCTGTCTCTCTCTCTCTCTCTCTCTCTCTCTCTCTCTCTCTCTCTCTCTCTCTCTCTCTCTTTTTCTCTCTCTCTCTCTCGCTTTCCCTCTTTCATTTTGCCTGATTCTTTCTTCTCTTACCTCTCATTCGAATGTTCATGAGTTTTTAAAAACATGGGAGAACACGACTCGAAGGTGCGCGTCAATTCGATCGAAATAAAAAAAAAATTATCAGCGTAAATCTCCTATATCTCTGCAACATGTAGTAAAGTTCATTCAACCCCTGTCCGTTTCCACTCCAAACAGTATTAATTGAATCTGAAAGTGTTTCAAGTGGTTCAAAGAGTGCATGTAGGGATTTTATTATATTTGCAGATCAAATACATTACTTGTGACCTATGCAAAACGCTAAAAGTCTTCACTTTAACCAATAGCATAAAAAAAATAAATTACATGAAAGACCAGGAAAAGGCGATGGAAAAGCATTTGTTTTGAAGAGACTTTACGTTTTGAGGTTGTGCTGGGCAGCCTTTCACAGACATATTTCGACTTGGTTGTACAGACTTCGTCCTGCCACTGAAGGGTAAAGGTTCCAATCTCCACACAATCCTGACCCGATTTGGCATTACTCTTGTTTTGATAATTGTCAGGTTGCTTTCTGGCCCAGTTTGTATACCGCACCTGAAGAAAGAAACAGTCATTTCGTTCAGATCAGGATTTAAAAAAAAAAGATTGTTTCGAGTGAAAAAAAATGTGTTTCCAATCATGTTGCATAGAATCTAAGCTTGCAAAATAGAACAAACAAAATTTGTTGTAAGAGTTCAAGCAGACTCTTAATCAAATAAATATTAAAATGAAAGTTTAAAGTTCCTTCTATAATACTATACTCTTAATAATATTGCTCTATGGAAGTCATCTGTGATTAAAACACAAAAGCCGTAAGTGTTATGGACGGGCTTAGAGTGAACATAAATCCTGTGGTTTGCACAGCACCTAGCAAAGGTTAGTTGAACCACATAAAACCATCGCTCTTCTCAGCACTGTATCCCAGATTTGCACATTTTTCCTGACACAACATTACGTACCAGGACATTTTTAAATAGAAAAACCAAAACAAAATAATGTATCACTATAGGCCATAGTTTTGCTTTAGAACTCTCATGCTATTCTTTTAACCAACTTCACATCTGAAAAGCTGTTTCACCGGGCGATAAGTTGTCCATATCAAATTTATGAAGATATCAAAACAGAAGATACTGGCGATATCCGAAATAATTTCTTTTGTGATTCCAATGGAACCACCAAAACTTTATGATACCCGGAGCACAAAACTCGTAAAAACCCTGAATAGTGACTTGATTTATGTACATTTATCACTTTTTTTTATTTCCTCTTCAAATTCTCATAATATTTATCCCTCCTCTGAAGTAAATCTTTATCTTTACAATTTTAAACTACCCTGGACTAATTTATTTTGATCTTTTCAAATTGACCAGTTAATTTACTCAACGTTTTTTCTTCATTCTCAGATAACCCATCATCTATGACTGCAAGTTTGAAGGTTTTCCATCTTTACTCTTAACTAGAATGTTCATGTTAATCTGATATCTTCATATCATCCTCATTTTCAGCATACCTTTCGTTGGATATGCTTCTTCATTGTTATAACTTACTTTCATATATCTTCCCTTTCTTCATACTTTTGCCGTATTTTCTTCCTCATTCGTTCAACAATTTTCTTTCCTTTAAATTTGTTCTACTCACTATTTCAACCTTCTCCTTACCTCTTCATCTCCCTCCTCACTAGTTCAATTTCTGCCTTAACTCTTCATCTCCCTCCTCACTAGTTCAACCTCCTCCTTACCTTTTCATCTTCCTCCTCACTAGTTCAACCTCCTCCTTATTTTTTCATCTTCCTCCTCACTAGTTCAACCTCCTCCTTACCTTTTCATCTTCCTCCTCACTAGTTAAACCTACTCCTTACCTTTTCATCTTCCTCCTCACTAGTTCAACCTCCTACTTATTTTTTCATCTTCCTCCTCACTAGTTCAACCTCCTCCTTACCTTTTCATCTTCCTCCTCACTAGTTCAACCTACTCCTTACCTTTTCATCTTCCTCCTCACTAGTTCAACCTCCTCCTTACCTTTTCATCTTCCTCCTCACTAGTTCAACCTCCTACTTATTTTTTCATCTTCCTCCTCACTAGTTCAACCTCCTCCTTACCTTTTCATCTTCCTCCTCACTAGTTCAACCTACTCCTTACCTTTTCATCTTCCTCCTCACTAGTTCAACCTACTCCTTACCTTTTCATCTTCCTCCTCACTAGTTCAACCTCCTCCTTACCTTTTCATCTTCCTCCTCACTAGTTCAACCTACTCCTTACCTTTTCATCTTCCTCCTCACTAGTTCAACCTACTCCTTACCTTTTCATCTTCCTCCTCACTAGTTCAACCTACTCCTTACCTTTTCATCTTCCTCCTCACTAGTTCAACCTCCTCCTTACCTTTTCATCTTCCTCCTCACTAGTTCAACCTACTCCTTACCTTTTCATCTTCCTCCTCACTAGTTCAACCTCCTCCTTATCTTTTCATCTTCCTCCTCACTAGTTCAACCTCCTCCTTACCTTTTCATCTTCCTCCTCACTAGTTCAACCTCCTCCTTATCTTTTCATCTTCCTCCTCACTAGTTCAACCTCCTCCTTACCTTTTCATCTTCCTCCTCACTAGTTCAACCTCCTCCTTACCTTTTCATCTTCCTCCTCACTAGTTCAACCTCCTACTTATTTTTTCATCTTCCTCCTCACTAGTTCAACCTCCTCCTTACCTTTTCATCTTCCTCCTCACTAGTTCAACCTCCTCCTTACCTTTTCATCTTCCTCCTCACCAGGTCAACCTCCTCCTTACCTCTACATCTCCCTCCTCACTAGTTCAGCCACTCAATTACTTCTTCATATTTCTCCTTCCTGGCTCAACCTTCTCCTTATTTCTTCATTTTTCTCCTTACCTCTCCATCCTCCTCCTCATTAATTTAATCATCCGCTTACCTCTTCATTTTTCTCCCGCTAGTTCAACCTCCGCCTTACCTCTTCATCTCCCTCATCACTAGTTGAAAATCACCCTTACCTCTTCATCTCCCTCATCACTAGTTGAACCTCCGCCTTACCTCTTCATCTTCCTCATCACTAGTTGAACCTCCCCCTTACCTCTTCATCTTCTTCATCACTAGTTGAACCTCCCCCTTAACTCTTCATCCTCCTCATCACTAGTTGAACCTCCCCCTTACCTCTTCATCTTCCTCATCACTAGTTGAACCTCTCCCTTACCTCTTCATCTTCCTCATCACTAGTTGAACCTCCCCCTTACCTCTTCATCTTCCTCATCACTAGTTGAACCTCCCCCTTACCTCTTCATCTCCCTCATCACTAGTTGAACCTCCCCCTTACCTCTTCATCTTCCTCCTCACTAGTTCAACCTCCTCCTTACCTCTTCATCTCCCTCATTAATAGTTGAACCTCCCCCTTACCTCTTCATCTTCCTCCTCACTAGTTCAACCTCCTCCTTACCTCTTCATTTTTATCCAACCAAACGAATCTGTTCTCCTCCCTGCGATCATTGAGCCCTATCCAGTGAGGACCTCCGCCGTTTGAGCTTATCAAATCTGAGGAAGAGAGTTCCAAGATGGTGGACTACAATGACGTCACAAATATGATACAATCATCACTATGGTAACCGTCATTGACTCAATATTCGCGTCGTTATCGTTATCAATTTCGGTTCTTATATAGTTCTACAGTAGCGTTTTTTTGACCGAAAATATCGTAGGCTTTGCGCTAGAGTCCTCCTTAGACCATCTTTAGCTTGGGTTGGTTCTGATCGTTTAGTCTTGTCCTGAGCCCAAAATTCTCTCTCAACATACAGAAAAAAAATGCATTGAACTTTGACACCGTTTCCAAATTGTTGCTTTCTTCTGTTAGAAGTACCAATTGTGGTCATAGAATGAGAGAACAAATAGCAATTATGAGTAATAAAACCTTAAACCTATAGAATAATTTTTTTCAATAAAATTACCTGCCACAAAAGCGTTTGTATGCGGATCTTGTATTTCAGCCAACTCTCCGCCCTCAGTCTGACACACAGCCCTGGCATCAACCCATGTTTTCTTGTCCTGAGATGCTCTCATCATCGTCCCAGACGCTGGGTTGAATGACCAGTCTCCAGAAAGAGTTGTGTTAACTCTGTCCGTCTTTGATGTTGATGTCTGTGCCGTTTGTGGAATTATTCTGTCTGTGCTGGAATTTGTACTTGCTAGAGATGTCTGCACGCTACGTGTGGTTGTTGTAGTTGTGCTTGGTACAGAATCTGATGTCTGGACGCTGCGTGGGGTTGTTGTAGTTGTGCTGGGTACAGCAACAGATGTCTGGACGCTGTGTGGGGTTGTTGTAGTTGTGCTGGGTACAGCAACAGATGTCTGGACGCTGTGTGGGGTTGTTGTAGTTGTGCTGGGTACAGAACTAGATGTCTGGATGATCATGGCTTTGTCGATATTTAAAAAAAAAGTAAAGAGATGTTTTATTTAGCTGTAAGCCAAAGAAGTACAAAAAATATTCTAAGTTAAACTTTTTCTTAAATAATTTTGTTTAATGTCTAATCTAAAAATGGATGCTTCCTGGGCAAGTAAACAAGTGTGTCTACGACATACTGTCATTAACCACTTTAAAGAGGAATAAACTGTGCTTTTAAATCTATGCAGTGATGTGAATCTTATGATTTTTTTTCCTTAATTTAAGACGTCCACTAAACAAAGGTTGTAACTTTTCTTTATTTGTTATAACTATATGCTTTCTCCGTATATGAATTTCAGCTAGCCCTAAAGAAAATACAATTTAGATGCCCAATCCATCTTTTTGACAAAAGTAAATCATCTTTTCAAAAACAAAAAAAGATAAACATTTGAAATTTTATCTGAGATTTTCAAGCCAGTATGATAATTCGACTCTCTAGAGGCAACGAAAAGAAGTTTGTTTACGTCTCCAGTGATCCATTGCGTTCTTTTCACAGACAAATTTGCGCTGCTCAGAGCAGGATGCGAGCTGCCACAGCGGGAGAGTCGGGCCAATCTGAACACAGGTGAGACCTCCTTGTGAAGAACTTAAACCAGAACCGCTCGTGGCATTTGGCGCCCAGTTTTCGTAGCGCACCTGAAACATTTGTAGAATGTATGTAAATAGTGAATGTTTTATTGTTGTATACTTGGACAGTGTAAACATTTGTAGAATGTATGTAAATAGTGAATGTTTTATTGTTGTATACTTGGACAGTGTAAACATTATTTTATAGAATGTATGTAAATTGTGAATGTTTTATTGTTGTATAAGTGGACAGTGTAAACATTTGCAGAATGTATGTAAATAGTGAATGTTTTATTGCTGTGTAAATGGACAGTGTAAATATTATAGAATGTATGTAAATAGTGAATGTTTTATTGCTGTATAATTGGACAGTGTAAACATTTGTAGAATGTATGTAAGTAGTGAATGTTTTATTGCTGTATAATTGGAAAGTGTAAACATTTGTAGAATGTATGTAAGTAGTGAATGTTTTATTGTTGTATACTTGGACAGTGTAAACATTTGTAGAATGTATGTAAATAGTAAATGTTTTATTGTTGTATAATTGGACAGTGTAAACATTTGTAGAATGTATGTAAGTAGTGAATGTTTTATTGTTGTATAATTGGACACTGTAAACATTTGTAGAATGTATGTCAATAGTGAATGTTTTATTCTTGTATAATTGGACAGTGTAAACATTTGTAGAATGTATGTAAGTAGTGAATGTTTTCCTGCTGTGTAATTGGACAGTGTAAACATTTGCAGAATGTATGTAAAATTTAATGGTGAAATATGCTATTCGAGCATGTCGATGAATAACGTAAAAAATCATAGAGAAATCGTAATATATGGGATTGAAAAGATTTGTTTACAATAGGGGACACTTTTTAATGGCTTTATATCAGGTACTTTTTCCTCTCAAATGTTTCTATATTTCGCCAAACAAAGTTATGATCCCGGACAGTTTTTCATAGTATGTATGAGATCATATATCTGCGGTCAAGAATAAATGAAGTTGAAAAGAAAACAAGATTGATACAGTTTTTAGTGGGACACAATTAATTAGCCTCAATGCTTATATTCCTGTTTATTATTAACTTAGCTTTCTTGACAAACCTTCAACTGTTGAAGGAAGATGGTATGTTTTAAAGTAATAAGATAAATAACAATAATTATGATACCTAATTTCCTTTAGCCATTTATTCTGCTTCAGCCCCCGGATGCAGGTAACCTGCTTTAGTTTCCTTCATCTTCGAGGAAAGGTTTAGCTCTATTTTCCTTTTTGTTCTTGTTTAAGGCTCGAAAGACAATCATATGTAGTAAGAAATCAGTAGACTTAGTATTGTATAGAGAATTAATGATGGACTTGATAGTGTGAACTCTAGATTTGTATAGCTGTAAGATGTCCTATCATGTTAGACTACGCCTGCAAATCACATACATTAGAGAAAAATATTGAACGTTAATACATATGCCATTGTATCCTATGGTTGTAACACAATCAGCCGCCCTAAATCCCCACCCACCCATAGACACACATCTCTTAGTTCCATCTTTACTGTTATCTTTTAATCTTTAATTTTTATCTTCATTTTTTCTTCGTAACTCATAATCTCCTCAAACCCGTTCTTAGTTTCCTATGTTTGTTCTTACTTGTGTGGAGTCAGGTGTGGTTGTTTGGTTTCTCTGAAGCCCAAGCCAGTAGCTACCGCTGCCTCTAGCTCTGATCAATCCTGGAAAACACAGGTGTACAAGTGCTATAAAAACTTTTATCTTAAATGCTGTCATTGTTATTGTTATCGTTAAATCAGCTGTCGTCTGCTATCCTTTCCATCTACATTATCATTATCGTCAGTATCACCAACATTATTTATATCATTATTCTAATTATCCCCATCATTATCGTCAGTATCATCATCATCATCATCATCATCATCATCATCAGCTGCAGCAATGTGAATTGAAGCAAAGAAACCTTGGCTAGCTTAACTTTATCTTTTCCTATTGACTATATGCATGATTATTATCGAAAGCATCTACAACACGTGACTAATCCCTTCATAATTTTACTCGCCATAAAGGATGCTCATAGTCCACAATCTAATGTCTCCATGCATCCAAATAAAGAACAGTGATATCAAGCTAAAACACATTTATAGTGGCGAAAAGATCTCATCTTATTTCTAGGCTAATGATAATGTTAAAATTGGCATTTACACAAAATATGGGACAAAAAAAACTTCGGCAAATACCAAATATCCTGACATTACATTTTTTTTCCAAAATAATTTCTCTGACCATCAAAAGTTTCTTGCATAATAATATTCTATTTGACCAATGGAAAAAGTGTAGTAGAAATGATCACCTTAGTAAAAAGAGCCTTTTTAATAAGGTTGTTATCAACAAACAAAACTTCCTCATTCAAAAGCCAAAAATTAATATTGTGTTCACCTTGTATTTCAGTTAAGAACTAATATTGTGAAAAAGGAAAAAAATAAACATTTTCGTGATATCAAGTTAAAACCCTTTGGTTTTAGGAACTAGTAATGAAAGACCTGCATTCAGATAAGCCTGACATCACTCGATAAATCGCTAAATCTGGACACCGATGTTTTAAAGCAAAAATGGATCTCAATAGGTTCGTTAAACAGATCTGCCTACGGTAATAGGGAAAAAAATTGTGACGTCATTTTCTTTCAAGGGGGCTTATCAGCTGGTTCTAAACGGTTTGTCTCCTTTCTACAGCAGTTTTCTAAAACTTTGAGAAAAGTAATTTCTGAGGGCAATCTTCCCTCCAAATTCCCATAATGTAGTGACAGTGAAACTCACAACTTGATTGTGAAATTTTCGACGTATCGAAAAAAAAATCCAGGACTTCCACCCTATAGCCATTGTTAAGATCCATGAATTTCGACACTTTTTTCTGTATGATTATTTGTATTTCTAGACACTTTATGGAATAGGAGCATTTACCACTACAGACTTATTAGGCATACAACATTAGAGATACCAAGTGATGAACTGATTTCCATAGATGTGCAAAGTGATCGCTCGAAAGTAAATACTATTTTTATGACAGCACCTTTAGTTGTGCTCCCAGAGTTCATGACGCGGATTAGGACCAGCGTGTAGGAGGAACAAAACTGTGGAAACCTTTTAGCGGACGTTGAATGGTTTTTTTACCTGCCACAAAGTCGTTCATCTCTTGGTCGCGTATTTTGACTAAATCGCCACCCGTGTGTTGGCAAATGGCTCTAGCGATACTCCAGGGCTGCGCATCAGAAGATACTTTAAACAGCGAGTTGGACTTTGGATCCATTACCCACGCGCTATGCCAGTCAGCCACAGCTGGTGCTTTCCTCGATGTCTTCACTGTCCGATTGGTGGTGGTGGTTGTGGTGGTGGTGGTGGTGGTAGATGTCTGTACTCTGCGAGGGGTAGTCTTAGTTGTACTGGATACTGTGGTAGATGTCTGTACTCTGCGAGGGGTAGTCTTAGTTGTATTGGATACTGTGGTAGATGTCTGTACTCTGCGAGGGGTAGTCTTAGTTGTACTGGATACTGTGGTAGATTTATTTGAGCTTGGAAGGGTCGTGCGGGCTAGATTGAATTAAAATCGGCACAATGTGAAAAGATTTACATGATGCTGAAACAACTCTCAACTTTGTAAAGTTTTGTTAATCTTTTCAAAAGTTGTTAAAAATGCTTAAATTCTGTAAACGGGTGACCCAATTTATTAAGAAATTACGCAATTAAAATTGTAATTCAAAAAGAAATTTACCTTGCTGAGGATAAACAGTATCAGACTATGAACATCTTAATTACAACTTTCTGCATTGCTTTTTATATGTCATGTTTTGCTTATTCAAACGTAAGAAAAAGAATTTAGATTTCAATAAAATTTTAAAAAATTATGGAAACCAAATGTTGAACCGAGTCGCTGCTACTTACGAAAAGTTTGTTTGTCTGGTGGTCGCTCACAGACGAATCTCGCGCTAACCATACAGTAATCGTCTTGCCATCGAGGGGAAAAGGTCCCAATTTCGACACAGTCTTGCTTTCCCCTGAAGTTATTGGGTTGTGCGTTTGCCCAGTTTAAGTAGCTCGGCTGGAAAAGTCGTTAACAAGAGTGACATGTTGTTTATATACATTTTAGAATATAATATACATGCAGAAAGATATAGCGATGATGAAGTCTTTTGCATGAAAATTTGGATAGTGCCTGTTCAAAGTCTAACACAAACAAATAATTTGGCTTAAGATTTGTGGCAGAACTAGTGCATAGGGTAAAAGGGAATTTGTTAAAAGCCTGAAAAATATTGTGATTGGTTTAACAATTCGTTCAACTAAGTTTTGTTTTGTTTTTTAAGTGACGTGGCTCTCCTGTTGAGAGTGAGATATTTGGCTACTTCTAGTTGCTCTTAACATACATGACTATCAATAGTGAAGATTAGAACGTGTGGCATCTCTAGTTGAGGTTAAAATATGACTACCTGTAGTTGAGCTTAAAATGTGTCAAAGATAGGTGACTATCGTTGTGACTATCTCTAGTTAAGTTTAAGATGAGTGACTATCAGTAGTTGATATTGAGATGCGTTACTATCTCTAGTTCAGGTATGTGACTATCTTTGTGACCTTCGGTACTTGATGTTAATATGTCTGACTACCTCAAATTAAGATTAACATGTGTTACTATCTCTAGCTGAGGGTAAGATGTGTGACTTTCTTCGTTACTATCGCTAGTTGAGGCTAACATGTATGACTATCTCTAGTTGAGGTTAAGATGTGTGACTAGCTCTATTTGAGGCTAACATGTGTGACTATCTCTAGTTGAGGCTAACATGTATGACTAGCTCTATTTGAGGCTAACATATGTGACTATCTCTAGTTGAGGTTAAGATGTGAGACTATCTCTAGTTGAGGCTAACATGTATGACTAGCTCTATTTGAGGCTAACATGTGTGACTATCTCTAGTTGAGGTTAAGATGTGAGACTATCTCTAGTTGAGACTAACATGTGTGACTAGCTCTATTTGAGGCTAACAAGTGTGACTATCTCTAGTTGAGGTTAAGATGTGTGACTATCTCTAGTTGAGCCTAACATGTCTGACTATCTCAAGTTGAGGTTAACAATCGTGTCTGTCCCCAGCTGAGATAACATGTGTGGCTATCTCTAGTTGAGGCTAACATGTGTGACTATCTCTAGTTGAGGCTAACAAGTGTGACTATCTCAAGTTGAGGTTAACAATCGTGTCTGTCCTCAGCTGAGATAACATGTGTGGCTATCTCTAGTTGAGGCTAACATGTGTGACTATCTCTAGTTGAGGCTAACATGTGTGACTATCTCAAGTTGAGGCTAACATGTGGGTCTGTCTCTAGCTGAGTTTAACATGTGTGACTGTCTCTAGCTGAGGCTAACATGTGACTATCTCTAGTTGAGGTTAACATGTTTGACTGTCTCTGGTTGAGGCTAACATGTGTGACTGTCTCTAGCTGAGTTTAACATGTGTGACTGTCTCTAACTGAGGGTTACAAGTGACTATCTCTAGTTGAGGTTAACATGTTTGACTGTCTCTGGTTGAGGCTAACATGTGTGACTGTCTCTAGCTGAGTTTAACATGTGTGACTGTCTCTAACTGAGGGTTACAAGTGGAACTATCTCTAGCTGAGGTTAATATGTGTGACCGTCTCTAGCTGAGGCTAACATATGTGACTGTCTCTAGCTGAGGTTAACATGTGAATAATTATAAAGTTCTTACCGCCTGAGTCTCATCGAGCCAGTAGAATCTGCCCTCTATGCCTCGGTCGTGCAGTCCTATCCACACTTTATCCTTATTAATCTCGCCAAAGTTGATTAAGTCTGAGGTGAGGAAAGTGTAAAACAAAAAAAATGTTGGTTCAAAGGCCCGCCATAATACTGGAGTAATCACACTTCTTACTGTGCCTTATTCCTTACAATATATACATGAACTAAATAGTTTTAATAACTCCAATAAAACTATTATTACTGTTGTTATTATTATTATTATTATTATTATTATTATTATTATTATTATTATTATTATTATTATTATTATTATTATTATTATTATTATTATTATTATTATTATTATTATTATTATTATTATTACTACTACTATTACTATTACTATTATTATTATTATTATTATTATTATTATTATTATTATTATTATTATTATTATTATTATTATTATTATTATTATTATTATTATTATTATTATTATTATTACTATTAGTATTAGTTGTTGTTGTTTTTGTTGTTTTTTTTTTGCGGTTTTTGTAGCAAATGTTATTGCTTTTTGGTGCTGGTTCTACTCACCGACCACAAGAGTGTTCATAGCTCTGTTAAGTATTTTGACGAGGTCGCCGCTCTGAACTTTACAATATGCCCTTGCACGTGCCCATGAGAGTTTGGTCTTGTATACTTGGAGACATGTGCCCGATTCAGAACTCCTGGTCCAGCCCTTTGGACAGCTGAAGGTGGCTTCATAGAGGATGATAGAAAAATCAGTGAGCTTGTTAGTAACTTACAGAATTTCTCAGCCTAATGGAAGGGATCAGTCAGTTACAAAAAAAAAAAAACTTGAGATTGCGTTTACTGTACATGGAGTTTTTTTTTTTTTTTTTTTTTTTGTTGGACGCAGCACTGATAAGTAGCATAAATTTTTTTTGCTTGTGGCCACTGAGTAAATGTAACCGTTTACTAAAAATAAGTCTTGCAGCGTTGATACATTCAATTGAAATAATGCTTCAAGAAGTTCCACCTGACCTGTTGACACAGAAGATTTGCCTTCAGAGAAAATATTTCGTCCCGCCCAGAGGAACTTAATGCCGGCTTAGATATCTGGACTCCAAACGACCCTATCTCTCTCTCTCTCTCTCTCTCTCTCTCTCTCTCTCTCTCTCTCTCTCTCTCTCTCTCTCTCTCTCTCTCTCTATCTATCTATCTATCTCTCTCTCTTTTTTTTTTTCTCTCGCTCTCTCTCTCCCTCTCGCTTTCTCCCTTTCTCTCTCCCTATCTCTCCCTCTCCCTCTCCCCCTCGAAATTTAAACAATTTAGATCAAATAAAGAATTGAGTTAAATCTTTCTATATAAAGAGCAACCAATTGTGCGATATTGCAGCCTTGGCTTCTCTTCATTCGTCAACTGACTGAAACCTCAACAAAGGTGCGTGTGGCCGGAGTTTTATTTTTAGTTGTTTATCAAACATTTTCAAAAATTATTCCAGTGTTGAGAAAACATAGTAAAGAAATTATTCCCTTTCGGAAGATCAAGCTGAAACTAGAACCTTGCCTGGCCTTAAGTTTGTTCTAGGAAATAGCAATATAGCAATAGTTAGGGTTGTAAAGTCACCAGGATCACCTGGTGGAAGTAAACTTAATGTTGTTAAATTTGGATGACAGAAATTTTGAACTGTATTTACATTTTATTTGAAGGATCGTGTATTGATTGTGTGATGCTTAGTATGTAACCCAAGATTTCCTTTTCTTTGTACTGTGTCCGGAAATCTCACCAGTGGAGTCAACACCTACTCGAGCATCTAATGATGCCGTGTATCTAGACACAACACAATCATTGCCTTAAGTAAAACGCTAGTATAAAGAATTTCACAACAATGCACTCTCTGATTCAGAGTCTACAAGCGTGTAACCATGACGTGACATAAACATGACGGATTGATTGATTGATTAGTTGATTTTTGGCTGTCTGATTGATTGATTAGTTAATAGTATATAGATTGATACAAACAATGAAACGAATTTTGTTTGATTCATTTAATGAATGAATAACTTGTTTACGTACCATTCAATTTTTTTTTTTTTTTGCGTTTATTGATCTGTACATTGTTTTACTATCTGATACGTTTGTTGATTTAGCTCGTCTTAATTGTTTTAGCACAAGAAACCTCTCAGAGGTATGGTAGGGTTGAGAAGATAATGGGCCCAACTTTGCCAACTGACACGGCGTCGCTGAATTTCGAAAGCAAAACTTTAAGAAGTATCGGGACTAGGAGTGACGTCTGCGAGAGTTCAAGCCATCAAGATAGGAGAAGTTTACTTATATATTCTACTATCAATTTTTCTATAGAAAAGTCGTTTAAAAAACAATTTTAAGAATTAGAACAAGTTTAAGCCAATGTAAAGAAAGATTGAATTATTTTATACTTCGCTACCATTGATACCAGCTTATCTAACAATAACAGATACTACATGAAAAATGACTGTTAATCATAATACCCAGGATCTGTTACGGTTATAAAGGACTTACTTTCACAAATAAATCTGGACCTCCTGTAGCACCAGTCGTCCTGCCATTTGGGAGTGAAAGTGCCTATTTCCGCACAGTCCTGGTCTTGCCCCTTGTTCGATCTGTAGTTGTTTGGCTGCTTATTCGCCCAGTTCGTGTAGGAAGGCTATAGAAAACAGGGGAAGGTTTTACTGGAGATCTCGGGCTACAGACAACAGCGGAAGGTTTTACCGAAGATCTCAGGCTACAGTCACAAGAGAAGGTTTTACTGAAGATCTCAGGCTACAGACACAAAGGAAGGTTTTACTGAAGATCTCAGGCTACAGACAACAAAGGAAGGTTTTAATGAAGATCTCAGGCTACAGACAACAAGGGAAGGTTTTACTGAAGATCTTAGGCTACAGACAACAGGGGAAGGTTTTACTGGGGATCTCAGGCTACAGACAACAAGGGAAGGTTTTACTGGGGATCTCAGGCTACAGACAACAAGGGAAGGTTTTACTGGAGATCTTAGGCTACAGACAACAAGAGAAGCTTTTACTGAGGATCTTAGGCTACAGACAACAAGAGAAGCTTTTACTGGAGATCTCAGGCTACAGACAACAAGGGAAGGTTTTACTGGAGATCTCAGGCTACAGACAACAAGGGAAGGTTTTACTGGAGATCTCAGGCTACAGACAACAAGGAAAGGTTTTACTGAGGATCTTAGGCTACAGACAACAAGGGAAGGTTTTACTGAGGATCTTAGGCTACAGACAACAAGGGAAGGTTTTACTGGGGATCTCAGGCTACAGACAACAAGAGAAGCTTTTACTGGAGATCTCAGGCTTACAGACAACAAGGGAAGGTTTTACTGGAGATCTCAGGCTACAGACAACAAGGGAAGGTTTTACTGGAGATCTTAGGCTACAGACAACAAGGGAAGGTTTTACTGGAGATCTCAGGCTACAGACAACAAGGGAAGGTTTTACTGGAGATCTTAGGCTACAGACAACAGGGGAAGGTTTTACTGGGGATCTCAGGCTACAGACAACAAGAGAAGCTTTTACTGGGGATCTTAGGCTACAGACAACAAGGAAAGGTTTTACTGGGGATCTCAGGCTACAGACAACAAGAGAAGCTTTTACTGGAGATCTTAGGCTACAGACAACAAGGGAAGGTTTTACTGGGGATCTTAGGCTACAGACAACAAGGGAAGGTTTTACTGGAGATCTTAGGCTACAGACAACAAGGGAAGGTTTTACTGGAGATCTCAGGCTACAGACAACAAGGGAAGGTTTTACTGAGGATATCAGGGTACATGCTATAGGGGGAAGGTTTTACTGAGGATTTCAGGGTACATGCTATAGGGGGAAGGTTTTACTGAGGATTTCAGGGGACATGCTATAGGGGGAAGGTTTTTCAGGGGATCTCAGGCCGCAGACTATAGGGAAAAGTTTTACATGGGATCTCAGAATACAGATTATAGAGGGATGGTTTTGAAGGGGATATGAGGCTACGGACTATAGGGGGATGGTTTTTCTGCATATCTCAGGCTACCGACAATAGGGAGAAGGTCCTACGAGGAACCCAGGCTACAGACAAGAAGATAATCTTTTACCGACGACCCTATGCAGTTTTCATTCATATAAAAACTCTCATAGTAAGTTTTACACAGTTTTAAAAACATGTCTTCAAAAAATGTTATCACGCATGTTGGAATGGAAAGCAATCATAAGAAATTTTGAAAGTCTCTGTTGTTTTACTTTTGAATTATCACATGTCCTCTCATATTGGACTTATCAGCAAGATAAATGTTTTACATGCTAAAGTGACCTGTCATAATGTTAACAAATACTTCGTGCATAACTTGCAACTTGTTCGTTCTTTAGGAAAAAGCCTCAAATCATTGTTTAACTGTTTATATTCTTTACCTTGTTCGTATCATCAAGCCATTTGAATGTCCTCTCAGTTACCCTGTCGTGGAGTCCTATCCAATACTTTGTGTCTCCAGTTGTGTTTAGAAGACCTGCAATACAATACCAAAGATTCTCAAACACTTCAACATAGTGGAGAAGTATTGCATTCATCACGTTGCACATGATTGGTTTTACAAAGTTACTCATATCTTTTCGCCGTGAAACAAGTAAAAAAAAAATCAAAATAATATTGTTCTAACATATAAACAATTGCTCTTTTCTCATCGTTGCCAGCAAAATTAGCAAAAATGTTCGTTGGAATTCATGTATACTCCAGATAACCAGTAAGGATATCCTAGTCCAGAAGTATCGAATAAAAGCTGGAGGCCAAAGAAAAGTTTATCGTCTTTCTCGCAGTATATTGCATGATGTTTAGCCATGCGGATATGTGAGCTAGCTTATTCTGATATTCAGTAATTTTCATCTCATTTTCCCTTGATTTGGGTAAAGAACGCTCTGCATTTATTCGGTATGCTGCGGCATTATGTTCTTTTCCGTTGTTCTTTCTGGGCTTATCGTAGGCTTTGCGATTCTCCGCGTGAATGGTTGGCCACTTATATATATATAAGGCTTTACTGAAGCCCATAGGATCTATAAGATATTTATAAGGTTTTATTGGAGCCCATAGGATCTATAAGATATTTATAAGGTTTTATTGGAGCCCATAGGATCTATAAGATATTTATAAGGTTTTATTGGAGCCCATAGGATCTATAAGATATTTATAAGGTTTTATTGGAGCCCATAGGCTCTATAAGATATTTATAAGGTTTTACTGGAGCCCATAGGATCTATAAGATATTTATAAGGTTTTACTAGAGCCCATAGGATCTATAAGATATTTATAAGGTTTTATTGGAGCCCATAGGATCTATAAGATATTTATAAGGCTTTACTGGAGCCCATAGGCTCTATAAGATATTTATAAGGCTTTACTGGAGCCCATAGGATCTATAAGATATTTATAAGGCTTTACTGGAGCCCATAGGCTCTATAAGATATTTATAAGGTTTTATTGGAGCCCAGAGGGTCCATAAGATATTTTTAAGGCTTTACTGGAGCCCATAGGCTCTATAAGATATTATAAGGCTTTACTGAAGCCCATAGGCTCTATAAGATATTTATAAGGCTTTACTGAAGCCCAGAGGGTCCATAAGATGTTCATAAGGTTTTACTGGAGCCCATAGGCTCTATAAGATATTATAAGGCTTTACTGGAGCCCATAGGCTCTATAAGATATTTATAAGGCTTTACTGGAGCCCATAGGCTCTATAAGATATTTATAAGGCTTTACTGAAGCCCAGAGGGTCCATAAGATGTTCATAAGGCTTTACTGAAGCCCATAGGCTCTATAAGATATTTATAAGGCTTTACTGAAGCCCAGAGGGTCCATAAGATGTTCATAAGGCTTTACTGAAGCCCATAGGCTCTATAAGATATTTATAAGGCTTTACTGGAGCCCATAGGCTCTATAAGATGTTCATAAGGTTTTACTGGAGCCCATATGATTTACGTCTTCAGTTGCTGCTTACACAACTCTGAAGGCTTTAAACGAGCTGCACTTGTCAGATTTTGTAAAAGTTACCTGCAACAAAACTGTTCATCTTGTCATTGGGTATCCTCACCAGGTCAGCGTTTACTGCTTGGCACATTTTTCGCGCATCCACCCAAGACCTCTTCTGCTGAAAAACCTTCACACATGACCTCGGTACAGGACTCGCTAACCAACCGTCCGGACACTTAAAGGTTTCTGGGGAGAAACAGATGTGGAAGCTCTACAACTTAACCTATCATTTGTACCGAAAATTTAAGAACCTGTTTATTAAGACTCAAACTGTTCTCGCTCTAGTTTGTAAAGATAATTGATCAATGCACTTAATGTAATTTGGGAGGAATAAGACGCAAGCTTCAAGTAAGTTCAATAAAGAAGGACCGACTTTATACCTCTATATTTTTTTTCTTTATTAAGGCTTGATTTTACAAATGAAAATCAAATAACAATAAAAAAAAATCTGAATTAAGACCAAACTAAGAGAGCCTAGTACGTTGCATGTCTGTAGAGAGAATAGGGCGATCATGTACAGGAGCATTTTAGGTTTGTTTTTTGTTTATTGGTTTTTGGTTTTTGTTTTTGTTTTTTTTTTTTTCATTATTATTCCCTAGGATCAACTCTAACAACCAGGATGTTAATTAATCTTTTTCGAGTTGAAGTTTTCACGAGGGTTCCGTCAAGTTTATCTAGAAAGGAGGCCTTGATAGAATTATACCCCTTGCTATTAATGTGCAATCAAGATGTGTGTTTCCCGAAATGGTACAAATTCCTTATATAGATTGATTCTTTTAGTTTTATTACGCAAGACATTCTCGAGTTTGTGCCTGAACTTCAGAAATTTCTCAAAATAATTCTTATTCTTGGTTCTTTAGTTAAAAAAATTGAAACATGTAACTATGTTGACATTTCATAAGCCTCTTTAAAGGTAAATCATAGTTCACTGAATGCAAATTGTGATCAGTTTGGTTTGATCTTTTAAACCACATTTGAGAAGGAATCCAAACTTAAAGCGAACATGCAGATTTACTAGCTCGTGCTTGGTAGCTGTCACTATCCGGTAGCTCTGGTTAATATAACAATCAAAAAGCCGACCATAAAATTCATGCTTGAACATATTATTGATGTTCGTCTGGTTTTTCAGTTTTAAATCAGGCTTTAAATATTATCTGTGTAGAACAAAAAAAAATTTTTTTTTGAAAATCTTAAGCAAGAGAACAAGAGGGCAGAACATTTGATTACATATGCAGGAAAATTCCTATAATGAAAAATAGATGCTCTAACAAGGAAATGAAAACTACAGCCCGAAATCAAGAAAAATATACACCAGGTACAAGTTACCAAGAAAAAAAGACGGAAGTAAACATACTGTCTCATGTTGCGGATATGTCCACTTGCTAAAGACATAATGGTTTATATTAGAGTCTTGTGGTAAATAACAGTGAATTTTTATCTGTAAGAAAGTAAAAATAGAACTGTCATAGCTATAAACACAGCAGTTTCATTTATATATTAAAAAAACACCATAAAAAATTTGATGGTGAAGCGCTATAAGCACACTTTCTCATGCAAAAGCTCTATAAAAATCAAATTCATCATTCTTCTTCTTCTTCTTCTTCTTCTTCTTCTTCTTCTTCTTCTTCTTCTTCTTCTTCTTCTTCTTCTTCTTCTTCTTCTTCTTCTTCTTCTTCTTCTTCTTCTTCTTCTTCTTCTTCTTCTTCTTCTTCTTCTTCTTCTTCTTCTTCTTCTTCTTCTTCTTCTTCTTCTTCTTCTTCTTCTTCTTCTTCTTCTTCTTCTTCTTCTTCTTCTTCTTCTTCTACTACTACTACTACTACTACTACTACTACTACTACTACTACTACTACTACTACTACTACTACTGCTGCTACCACTACTACTACTACTACTACTACTACTACTACTACTACTACTACTACTACTACTACTACTACTACTACTACTACTACTACTACTACTACTACTACTACTAGTATCATAAATATTATTATTATTATTATTATTATTATTATTATTATTATTATTATTATTATTATTATTATTATTATTATTTTCTTTACTCAGCTCTAGTTCAACATAATCATTCATCAGTAAGTAGATGAGTTGACCGGGATGACAGAATCATTGCTGTCGTTTTTCTTTTAATAGCATAAAATTACAAGGCTTAGTGGAATTCAAATCTGAATCGTCTTGGCCCTAGGATGGTGGTCAAGTCCGCGACTTTCTTCATTTTTAGTGGGGTTTTATTTTTTTTTTTTTTTCCAAGGTAGTTTTTGTATCCTTCATGTTTTGATTATTTAACTCAATAACTTTTAGGTGGTAGGATTCCATACGCAAAATTTTTTTTTCCTTAACTTTAATCAATGTTTTTTATTTTAACCTCGGATCAAAAAGAGAAATTGAAGCTTCAAAATATGTAAATTTTTAGCTCTCTTGAAATAGGCTAAACCTACCGCCACAGACACCGGCAATGATTACAGTCACAGAACAGAATAGAAGCAAACTCCACATGATCCGGCCTCTGGTCAGCACAGCTAACAGTTGGTCTCTCCTGTCTAGAGGTCAGCTGGTATTAGTTAAATCACAGTTATGAATCTGACAACACTGCCGCTTGTAGATCTGATGAAAACACTTTAACAGGAGGTCGCACGAAAACTCGCTTTTATATACACCAGTAGACTGCGAAGATTTCACAAACTACGATAAAGTCCTGATATTGACACGATGTTTTTTTTTTCTTTTTACCCCCTCCCCCTATTCTCTCTCTCTCTCTCTGTCTCTCTCTCTGTCTCTCTCTCTGTCTCTCTTTCTCTCTCTCATATATACACACACACACAATCATATAGACACATTTCTCATTCTATTCCGTAATCTCTGTGAAGAAACAAGTCGGTTGATTCTTTTGTCTTATTCATCTGCCCTACCTAAGCTCATTCTCCCCCCCCCCCCCCCCCAAACCCCTCTTTTTTCCTGAACATTCTGTTAATGAAGGAAGCGGATGTAGCATCGAAAGACCAGGTTTAGACACAAGTGTCCTGATGCAAGGCTCTTTACTGTTAATTGTTTTGTTTGGCTTGTTAGATCCAGTTTTGTTTTGTACAGTGCACCTTTTGAAGCCACTCAGAGAATCATATTTACCGGAAAGTGAGCGGCAAGAAGAGTTGACAGTGTGTTGGTGAGTTTGTCCAGGCAGTAGGGCGATTTGCATCGTTATAATGTAACTTCAGGATTCAGCATAAGAGTTAAACTTCTTAACATCAACTCCGTATTGTTATGCAAGTGGGGAACGTATTTTTATTATGTTTCCTTCTTTTACCACAATGCCCTTGTGTTGTGAATAAAACAGGTGGCCGATGCTGGTATAGTTTAATGGGTCAAGATGAACTTTGGCCCCTGCGCAGTAAACGTACAAATTAATAGTTCACTTGAAAGACTTCCTATAAAGTACGTGAACTTTTTTTTTCTTCTAGATATTGGTCAATAACACATTGTTTTTTTTATGAACTTTGTCGGCACGACTCCCCTCTTTATTCCAATCTGCTTTTCTCCGTTTCTATTGAGGAGGAACTGAATCAAGTTTGTCCTTACTCTTAACAATTGCAAAACCTCAAGGTCATGGTGAGAGAGTGGAGTGAGCGCTGGCTAGAGAGATTTACCAGAGTTAGCGCGAGTAGTTCAACATGGTATTTCTTATACCGTCGCATCACAAGCTATCGTGATTCTCACATGATGTGTTCATGCTAAAACACACAGAACTGATAAGGTCAGAGCGTTACTTGCGATAGATGTTGTTTGAAGCCAGTCCAACAAATTAAGTTGGAATGATTATGTAAGAAATTGATTGCTACTAGTTTAAAATAAACTTTCATCTTTTTAAATAATTGGACCCCCCCCTCCCCCTCCCCCCCCCCAAAAAAAAAAAAAATACTTCTTCTTTTGAAAATTTTGTTTCTAAGACGACTTGCTCAGTTCCTTTAAATGTATCATACGAAAATTAAGCAAAAGTAATTCACTTTAGAAATCTGTTTTTAAAACCAATCCAGTCTAAAAATCGTTTCGTTATATCCCTACGTTCTAGGAGGTTGAGCCCTTTCATTGCAAAGCTGGAACTACGACTTGTTCTACTCTAAGGTCACTTTATGGTAACTAAAACTTTATTCGATTGCTTTATCATAACTAAAGCTGTTTGCAATTAAGCCTGTTGACTGATATTTTATTTTTACAATTCCGAAACTATGTTCATTATTACTATTAGACTTTGAAGATCTTACATTACGTTATATGATTACGTTTTCACACACTCTAAGGTGGGTGAATGACACTATTTTAGTGGAGTTAACGAATCGTTGTTATATTCCAACAAACCGATCTTACAATTCAGTAACCTAATTTTGCAGAATAGCTTACGATATGAAATAATCCATCTCTCTCTCTCTCTCTCTCTCTCTCTCTCTCTCTCTCTCTCTCTCTCTCTCTCTCTCTCTCTCTCTCTCTCTCTCTCTCTTTTTTTTTTTTCTCTCTCTCTCTCTCTTTCTCTCTCTGCCTGTCTCTGTCTCTGTCTCTGTCTCTGTCTCTCTCTCTCTCTCTTTCTCTCTGTCTCTGTCTGTGTCTCTCCTCTCTCTCTCTCTCTCTTTTTCTCTCTCTCTGTCTCTCTCTATCTCTGTCTCTCTCTTTCTCTGTCTCTCTCTCTGTCTCACTCTCTGTCACTCTCTGTCTCTCTCTCACTCTCTCTTTCTCTCTCTTTGTCTCTCTCTCTCTCTCTCTCTCTCTCTCTCTCTCTCTCTCTCTCTCTCTCTCTCTCTCCAGCTATCTCACTTATGGACACCAGCGGCGACACTTGAAATCTGAATCGCGACAATTACAAGCTGCAGCTGCATGTCAAGTGGAAGTTTGAGGAACAGCAGGACAACCACAACCAGCGCAGGAAGTGGCTGGACCATTCTCTCAGTCGGGTCAAGTTTTCATCGGTGACCGGTCATTTAAGAGGGAAGCGAATGACGTAAAAGAGAGGGGAGGGAAGTAATCAGAATGTAAGCAACATAGTGAGGGACAGAGAGATAAATATATGGATACACTATATAGGAGGCAGTAGAGAAGAAACGGAACTGATCCTGGAAAGAGTAAAGAGGATGGATACGGAAAATATTTTTTTTTTTTTTGGGAAGGATATAAAGGTACGGAGATCAGATTGAAATAGGCACAAAAATGGGAAACACTGGCAGACAGATAGGCAAACAGACGGAGATAGACATAGCGTGGCAATCAGAAAAAAAATAAATAGAGGTAAATAGATGGTTTGAGAAAGAGAGATAGGGAGTAAGGGAGAGATAGAGAGAGAGAGAGAAAGAGAGAGAGAGAGAGAGAGAGAGAGAGAGAGAGAGAGGGAGCGAAGGTAAAAAAAAAGATGGTGTAAGATTTCCGTGTTTTTTTTTAACCAGAAGGAAATTACGCGATAAGAACTTAGGATAAAGTTTGTGGTTTCTGTTAAACTGAACAGCGTAAAGATAACTTCACAAACAGAATGAATCATGGACAGTTAATTTAGAGAAGTACATCAGTCCGACCACCAAAACACGGTCAAGTAATCCGTACACTACTTGGCAGGAGGTTTGGATCTCGTAATCCATTAATATATCTGACCGATATTTTTCAATTATTTACTGCGGTTCCCCTTCATTTTCCTTTGTGTTTATTCCATGGGCGATAAGAACAACTTAGCCAAAGATATAGTAGCAGTTACGTAGTAGTAGTAGCAGTTACGTAGTAGTAGTAGTAGTAGTAGTAGTAGTAGTAGTAGTAGTAGTAGTAGTAGTAGTAGTAGTAGTAGTAGTAGTAGTAGTAGTAGTAGTAGTAGTAGTAGTAGTAGTAGTGATGGTGGTGGTACTGGTAGTAGTAGTAGTAGTAGTAGTAGTAGTAGTAGTAGTAGTAGTAGTAGTAGTAGTAGTAGTAGCAGTAGTAGTAATGGTGGTGGTGGTGGTAGTAGTAGTAGTAGTAGTAGTAGTAGTAGTAGTAGTAGTAGTAGTAGTAGTAGTAGTAGTAGTAGTAGTAGTAGTAGTAGTAGTAGTACTAAATTTAGATCTAGAGGAGGCAAATCACTGGGTTAATATAAGTAAGACTTAAAAGAGCTAGAATTTTAGGTAGTGCTCAGCAGTGGTTAGGATAGGGCTTATACCAATACGTCACTGCGCTCCCTAAAACAGTAGTAGTAGTAGTAGTAGTAGTAGTAGTAGTAGTAGTAGTAGTAGTAGTAGTAGTAGTAGTAGTAGTAGTAGTAGTAGTAGTAGTAGTAGTAGTTGTATCGTGATTTTCTTTAAAATTTTGCGAGTAAAAGAAACTTCAATCATGTGAAGGTCAGGACGCATTAAACCAATGAGTGGCACTAAGCAGCAATGTACTTTTGTAACGCATCTGTTTTTCCTTCTTTTCTCTCACTCTCTTGTATCCTTCACGTAAATCAAGAGGTGGCCACTGCAGTGCTGAAGATAAAAATTAATAAAAAAAAAAAAATCTAACATACAAAAAAGGCTGTTCTCCTAAAAGTGCACATTTGCAAAATTTTTCTTTCGCAACAAATTTCTTTTGCACAGGGAGACCCGTAATCGCATAGCAGATTATTATTGCACACACACTCACACACAGACTGATAGACAGATTGAAAGAAGTTAATTCAGAAAAACCGTCCCTTACAGAACCTCATTCACAAAAAATTAGCGCAAAGAAAAGGCGTAAAGATAAATTAAAAAAAAAAAAAACCGTTTAAGAGGGGGTTACAGAGGAAGATGGAGAGAAACTGATAGATAGTGATGGATAGAGAGAGGGAGCGAGTAAAAGCCTTCATTTATCGATATTATAACCTTAGTTATAAGAAAGATTTATACTTTCTGAAAGCTAGAAATAAACTTCCCTAATTGTCAGTGTGGGCCCATGCTCTCAAAACACACTGAAACTGGACAGCTTAGCATCCGACAAAAGTTAAGTTCAGGCCTGGAAGTGGAACTGTCTTGCTGTGATGGATTCCAACCACTAGGGTTTCATTATGAATGTGTTTGAGTAACATTACACTAGTACCATGTAGCCGGGTGACCGGAAGTGCAGCCCAACGATGAATATTTTAACACGTTCATTTGTTAATCCTGGACATAAGCTGGTATTGTTTTTGTATCTCTGGGCGAGGCGTGTGTCGGACTTGGCGACACATAAATTGCTGCCGGCTGTGTTGTTACGATAATAACGGGTTTGAATTATAATTCAAGGTGGTTACAAAAGACGGCCATAAATAACGGCTATTTGGTTCAGGCAGCTTGTGGACCTCAATAAACGGCCTTTAATACATATCCCTGTTTTGCTTTTGGGGTTTTGTTTTGTTTTTGTTCAGTAATTTATCGAAATTCGCAGTAATATAGCGATTTCGCTGTTTCAATTCTACGTGTTTTTGATGGCTGTAAGTTCGGATTGACTTTAAGTCTCAAACTTTGGATCTTAACAAAGAGTCGTGGGTGTGTTATTCCTTTACATACTTTTTTTCTGGTTATTCGTCGCAATCGATATGAAAATAACGTTAAACATGGCAGTCACAGTCGACTACCCATGTCAGCAACTACTTTTGTCATTTGGTGTTATGAAGAGATTGGCTGTTTTTTTTTTTTAACATCCGCAAACTCCTAATTCAATTTTAATATCTTATCTAGAACTCATATATACGTGGAAATTGCCGCTAGTAGTTTGCGTCAGTCATTACATTTAAATTAACAGTTAATCAATTGTTTTTTTTTTCTATTCTTCTTCTTCTTCTTCTTCTTCTTCTTCTTCTTCTTCTTCTTCTTCTTCTTCTTCTTCTTCTTCTTCTTCTTCTTCTTCTTCTTCTTCTTCTTCTTCTTCTTCTTCTTCTTCTTCTTCTTCTTCTTCTTCTTCTTCTTCTTCTCCTTCTTCTTCTCCTTCTTCTTCTTCTCCTTCTTCTTCTTCTCCTTCTCCTTCTCCTTCTTCTTCTTCTTCCTCTTCCTCTTCTTCTTCTTCTTCTTCTTCTTCTTCTTCTTCTTCTTCTTCTTCTTCTTCTTCTTCTTCTTCTTCTTCTTCTTCTTCTTCTTCTTCTTCTTCTTCTTCTTCTTCTTCTTCTTCTTT
This sequence comes from Elysia crispata, assembly GCA_033675545.1. Taxonomy (NCBI): domain Eukaryota; kingdom Metazoa; phylum Mollusca; class Gastropoda; family Plakobranchidae; genus Elysia; species Elysia crispata. The sequence continues at coordinate 109,899 of JAWDGP010005165.1, forward strand.
CCGATCTCTGAACGAAAAGCCTGATTTATTTGATGAAGGCAGAGTACGGGTCACCCAAGCTGTCGTATAATTTTTTGCGATTGCTGTTGACGCCTGTCATAGCCTATTCTTTACAACAATCCAGTATTATAATGCCGTACTTTTCATAATGCAATAAAAATATTCATTGCCATAAAGAGCGTTTTTTACTTGCTTAATCTTTTTCTCATGGTTTTATCTCACACTGGCTTTAACTTTGTGGTCCTAGACTTAGAGAACATCTACAGATAGATAAGGTGTGGATGTAAAGAGTTCTGAAATTTTTCGCCAAGAAAAAAAATAGCCCAGGATACGAAAAGTAAGATATAATAGAGTTGTGCATGCCATACCAATGCTTTAAGTTGATAGAACAACTAAGTTATACGTATTATGCATCTTTGGGCAAGAGGGTGTATGTTTGTGGGAAAGAGGGAGGGAGATAGATAGATAGATAGATAGATAGATAGATAGATAGAGAGAGAGAGAGAGAGATGAAAAGAAAAGGTTTAGGAGTATAGAAAATATAGAGAGTCTATCGAGAGAGTTAGACTAGAAAGAGAAAGAGAGAGAGAGAGAGAGAGAGAGAGAGAGAGAGAGAGAGAGAGAGAGAGAGAGAGAGAGAGAGATCACGTGACATGCAGAAACATCACTCTCTTAAGTTCACTCCCAGCTGCAAGGTGACAAATCTAGAGCTACACCTGGTTATGTCCCTTGGTCTAAAAATAGCCAGCTCACATTGTAATGAGGACAACAATAAGTGGGTGAGGGCGTAAGCAAGTGGGACTCACGTATTGTAGGCACTGTTAATGATATTGATATTGGTTTCTCCATTAGAGAGTTCTTATTGCTTACTTCGTTATTTTCATAATAACTATAATTGTTTTAATTGTAATTCTTCTTCTTCTTCTTCTTCTTCTTCTTCTTCTTCTTATTATTATTATTATTATTATTATTATTATTATTATTATTATTATTATTATTATTATTATTATTATTATTATTTTTGGATGATATCAAAATAAGAGCATTAAAATAGATAAAAGTTAACCTTCTCTCTACGGATGTGATAAAACGCGCAGTAAAAGTTAACTGTCTCTCGATTACATCATTGAAGCAGGTGCACTGTGCGTTTTGTTGAGTTCAGCTGACCCATCTGTAGGAAGATCCAAACACTTCCTGTGACTTTAACAAACTCAAGTTCAGTGATGTATTGTTTTGTGTTTCAACAAGTTTACAACTTTTCACACACACACACACATATATATATATATATATATATATATATATATATAGATAGATAGATAGATAGATAGATATAGAAGATTTTACCTTAAATTCTCTTCATACGACACTGGTGTTTCGATAGAAGATCTTACCTTAAATTCTCTTCATACGACACTGGTGTTTCGATAGAAGATCTTACCTTAAATTCTCTTCATACGACACTGGTGTTTCGATAGAAGATCTTACCTTGAATTCTCTTCATACGACACTGGTGTTTCGATAGAAGATCTTACCTTGAATTCTCTTCATACGACACTGGTGTTTCGACACTGGTAAGATCTTCTATATCTATGAAATGCTTCCACAGTTGAGCACTCTTATCAATTATTTCAACTTATCTTCAAACTATATATATATATGTTTGGTTGTTGTTTTTTTTCTGTTTTTTTTTTTCATCTTCCTTTCGACTGTTCTTATATTTACAAACCTCCACTGAATGATATTAGTACAAGTAATTTCATTACTTAGAAAATGTACCTACTGAGTATGAGAAGCGTTTTTTTTTTTCTTAATTTTTTTTTTTATACCAAGAGCGGTGAACCAATCAGGAAAACCACTGGTTGAATGTTAGAATTGCCAATATAGCTGCCTTCAATGGTTGCTTCTAAAGTTGTTGGGTTTGTTTGTTTTTTTTGTTTTGTTTTTTGTTTATATTCTCAAAGAGCTTGGCTTTTGCTTTTTTTAGTTGTTGTAAAGGGTGAGACCCAGTTCGGCTCTACAAGTGGGCTTCTCTATGCATTGGTTTCGGTATCTATGCATTGGTTTCGGTATATCCAGTTATTTATTATATTATATTCCACAAAAAACGCAGTAGTATCTCATAAAGGTAGGTCTGCCTTCACTAAATTCAAATTTAATACGTATATAATCCCTTTGATCTTTCTTACATGCACATTGATCTAAATTAGGGTCATATCTCGTTCCTCTCCATAGTCACTGAGTTTGGTTACAGATCATAAGTGCAGATCATGTACAGATCAGACCCTGGTTCACACTATTTACAGACACACACGCGTCCTTTTGGCATCCTTTATAATTACCAAGTTGTCCTCCAAGTGTGGCGTTTTTGCTTTTCTATTTAGATCATATATGCCTAAGAGTAGACTGAAATCAGCTCAAATAATTCAAAATAATATAGCAAAAGTCTGATGTAGCCATTCATAATTATAATTATATAAATATAATACTTTAAAAAAATAACTTAATAAATTTGGCAACTGCACGTTTTAAAGTTTTTATGTTAACAAAAATTTGTACCTCTTTTAAACTAAAGTTTTGTCGCTAAGAAAAATGGAACAAGCTTAAAACCACGAAACAAAAACAAACAAGTCACAGAATCAAACGCTGGTAATTTTTTTTATCTTTATTCACAACATTTTATTGTATATCACTCAACATAGGCCACTCGTGTCTCTCCACCGTTCTGAGATTATAAAAAACAAGTTTGGGAATTTTACAGGTTTTTAACTTCCACTTAACCTCATAATACTTCATACAAATTACGTTTCGTCGCAGCTTCAACATCTATTCTTAATTTCTTAATTTTTTTTTTTTTTTTTTTTTGATATTTCAAAATCACGTTAGAACAATTTTCATTGAGTTTGATGTTGCAACATATCAATCTAAATCTTTGAGGAAGTTTTTGTTGAATTCTTTTTTAAGGACAATTTTATTTTGTAAAAACATATTTATGCTGCAAATAAATCATTTTATTAAAACTAACTTGAAATTTTCGACATAACACCTTGTAAGGGTAAATCTTATTTTGTTTATAAATCAAGTGTCCCCAAATCCTTAGCTATAAAATGATTTAGAATCTCAAAATATTGACATGTGTACTCATTAAACTTTTTCATGTTTAAATTGATTTAATTTTAAATGCAATAAAAGAAAGCCTTTTAGGAGCATTGATACAAAATGTTGAAATTAAAGTTCATATCTCTGTTTCTTTGTTTTCTCTTCTTGAAACATAAATGCAAGATTTAACTCGTTTTGGGGTTCTGATTTTAAAAGAATAGATATAAAAACTGTGTCAATATTTTTTTTTCTCATTTAAAAGTCTAAATTCTTGAGAGTAACTCTAGGTTTTTAACACGATTATGTTTCGGTTTTACATTGTTTTTTAAAGGACTGATTGAATACGTTTGAAACAAATTCGTATTATATATATATATATATATATATATATATATATATATATATATATATATGCACTGACTCATAAACAAAACAGATTACTCACTGTTCCCAAAAAGGGTACTGGGTACAGCATAAAATTATGAAACATGTTGTCTATAATCTGATCAGAACGGCTTGTAGAGGTCACTCCAAGAAATGTGGTGCACAACATCCGAGAATACTTGAGTGTGGACATGAAAAAATCACTCATAATTCCTGGCGATATACAAAAGAGTGCTTAAAAGCTCATAATATGTCAACAACAACGGCAAAAAGATAGAGCATCAGCCATATCATGAAATAGAATATCATGTTTGTTTTATGAAGCCTCAACAATAACTTGGCTGTTCACTCATTAGTCTGGAGATGAACTAGAAACGTGTCTAAGGGATTAAAAAAGCCCCAGTCAGAGTTCCTTTAGCGGACATGCAATATCGACAAGATTTATTTTCAATGTGTGGATCTCATCGGGCTGAAATAAAGATCTGTGCTTTAGTCTAAAGTCAGCTCATTAAAAATCTATCAGACAGCCACCAGGCCTCCACCAGGCCTCACATAAGGCCCCTACAAGGCCCCATATAAGGCCTCCGCCAGGCTCCACATAAGGCCTCCACCAGGCTCCACATAAGGTCTCCACCAGGTCCCACATAAGGTCTCCATCATGCCCCACATAAGGCCCCCTCCAGGCCCCACAAGGCTCAACATAAGGCCTCTACCAGGCCTCCACCAGGCCCCACATAAGGGCCCCACTAGGCCCTCACCAAGTGCCCACAAAGTCTGCTATCAGGATCTAAAAAGGCTCTCATCAGGCTGCCGGAAGGCCTTCTTTCATGAGCCTTCAGGCCCGCGTCAGGTGCAGGGTAGGGCGTGTTAGATCAGACGCCACTCTATCGATGTATGATCAATGCAGGGATCACACCCTTCCTGTCACACAACGCTGACTTTTCTTAACGTTTAAAGATGTTTTTTTTACTGACTGGCTTTAAAAAGATACCATGCAGAAAACAAAACACAATTTGTTTTTCACTTTTAAATGCTTTGTAATAAACGTGTTGTTTGCAACCTGAAATCTTTTTTTTCCCCCACCATTAACCTTAATACGCAAAATAATACTAAAAATACTCGAAAGGCTGCATAATTCTTAAAATGATAACAATTCTAAGTACGTAATCGATCGAATGATTTATCTTATGTGAAAAAATTATGGGAAAAAATGTAATATAAAAACAAAGGGATATTAATTTTGAGTGTACAAAGTGAATAAACCAATTAAGATTAGAACCTTACAACAGGAAAAAAGAAAAAAAGGAAACTTACTTCAAGATGTTTACATATACAAAAAGAAATACACGGGAAATACATCAAACAACGTAAAACAATTCCACAGATAATCATAACATAGCAAAATGTTGAGATAAGCAAAAGAACGTTTTCCCAATAATATCGGATCTTAATGTGGCCGAGGAAATAAGGGCAGAGTGTTAATAGAGTCCAAGTGCAAAATAACAAGTAATTGAAAACACAATAATTATAGGTTAGCATGACAAAGTTGTTCTCTAGCCGAAATGACAAGTGAGAAAAAGAGGACTTGTGCAGTAATTCAGGGCCTGCACGCCATAAACTGATACAAGTTTTCAGAAATCGTAAACTCTTTTTTATTTTGTTCCTTACGCGAGGAAAAAAAAATTTGTGTTCAGTGACTTTACAAGAAAACATCGCAATGGAAAAATACTTTGTACTTCTTCTAGACAAGTCTAACCCTGAGAAGGCGAGTTGTCTGCCCGGCAGGACATAAGAAGTCCAGTTCGACACAGCATCCTGATGATCTGAGTCAATAGTTATGTTTACTTCGACAACCTCACTGTTAGTTCTCTACATCGCCTTTTGGGACCGGAATTGCTTTGGTTTTATTTTCAGTTCCTTTCACTTTTTTTTCTTCAACAACACAGAAAACTCTGAGAAAGAGAAAAAGTGAGAGAGAGAGAAACAGGGGAGGGGGGGATAGAGAGAGACAGACAGACAAAGAGACAGGTATAGAAAGACAGAAAGAGGAAATTTAAAGTTCTTGCTCTCCGGACAACATTACGGAATTAATTCCGATTCCAGGCAAAACAGTCACTTAGTTTTACCCTGCTAAACCCGCAATCGACCAATATCCCTCCAAGACTTAAAGAGAATCCCATCAAGTGACACTACTGAGCTTCTAGTTCTGGCTATCCAAGTGTTGATAGCAAACAATGTTTCAGGACCCTCTGTCGAATGAAACAACGTCACAAATAAAATATTGTACAGCTAAAGCGTCCTTTTAAAACTAAAATTATAACGTTAAAAACATAAAAAAAATATTCATGTAATATGTAGTTCACCTGTAGTTATTAAACATTTCTGAGTGGTTGTTCTTTTTTTTTTTGTTCATTAGACATATTAAAAACTTAGGCATGATATTCAATAACTGGCAAGGACAGATAATATTTCCTGAAAAAAAAGAATGAGATGCGTGAGCAAAAGCACCCACAAACGCCCAACGATGTGCAAACAGAGTTAAAAATAATAATAATAATAATAATAATAATAATAATAATAATAATAATAATAATAATAATAATTAATACATAGCCAAAATGTGACCGGTAAAAGTCATCGACTGAGCATGAGATTAGAAGAGTTCTCCCGTAATAGAAACAATGAATGGACAAAGAACTTTTTGAGCCTCATAGGACAAAGTTATGTAAATGTACAGTTAAAAGTGTTTTGGTATTTAATCGCAGATGAAATAAGCTGAATTCTGCATGTTTAATAATCGTCAAGAATGAACGTGATTTAGGAGAGGTGGAGAAGTAATATGAACATACTTCTAATTTATGCTAGAACCAAAAAAAAAAAAAAATGAATGAAAAAAAAGGTGCAAAAATATTAAAATCTTAAGAATATTTTTATACATTTCAGCATCGACAAGTTTTTGATAGAGCTTTCTGAACCATGAAAAACAAGTTTTGACCTGTTGATGAAACATTTACTTTATCTTAAAGAAAATGTTCAGGAAAAAAATCAAGAAACGTTGGTTTCAAGGAGAAAGACGTGTTTCAAAGTTTGTAACAAGAAATGTTACATTTATCAAATTTGCATCTTTAAAATTGTACACATTGCACAAGATCTGAGTATTTTGAAAAAAAAAAGATTTTATGATTTATAAATATATTAATACATGAACATTAAGATCACTCTCCTTTTATAAAATAATTTTCAAATGTTCCGATTTAATCTGTAAGACTATAAAGTCCTCAAAGGCCTTGCTAAGCAACATAATCGTTCCTTGAAAAGATTATCTCTTAAAAAACTGGAGAATATTTTTAGCGTTCTAGAAAAGTCATTTCTTCAATCATTTTATTTATTACAAAAAAATCTGTTTTATAGCTTTTTTGCTCGGTGAGAGGGTAATCAAACGGGCTGTACCGTAATTTGTTCTGTTTTAGTAAATAGAGCAGTTCAAGCTGTCACTCAAGAAGCAAGATTGATCTATAAGTCTGTCTCTCTGTACTGAAGCTTGGCAGAAGACTAGACAAAAAATCGCAGTATAGGAATCATATCAGTTTCATAATCATCACGGATAAATATATTGGAATGATTATTATTATAGTTTTGATGTTTTCATCACAATTAGTTTAAGTCACAAGTTAAAATAATCAATGGTATTTCTGAACCATAGTTTTCATAATCATTTTTATAACTCTTATTATCCTTTTCTATAATCATTATTATCAGAAGAATAAACGTTATTATTTTTGTTTTTATCCTCATTAGCAATACTGTTATTAAATTGCAACGAAATTTATGATTACTGCTTTTTAATTATTGTTGTTATCATGATTATAAATAGTTCCATACTTGAATTATGTTGTGAGAATTTTGTTCGGAAGAAACAAAGTTACTTTTACCATCGATCATGATTTGATAAGCAAATTAATGCCAGTATAAAGTTATGAACATATAATTTTCGAACGCATTATAATTGAGGTTTCATAATCATAATTTTCATTGTCATGCTATCATCATTAACTGTATCATTATTATTTTATGATAAAATATTTTCGTGGTGGCGTAATTACACATAACATATGTAACCAAATAGTAATAAAGGTTTGGTCCCAAAATATCCAACTAATGTTAAAATGTTGTTTACAGATTGATAGATAAATATTGAGAATTTTTATTTTACAAACGGTATGTCACTCTTTTTCAAGCTCTTCACACATCTTTTTTTTTAAGACCAAGATACTGGTCAAAAAGTTGGATGAAAAGTCACTTTTTTAATATCACTTTGTGCGGTACGGTACAATTAGTTTTTTATCTAAAATATGCCAAATCTTAGAAGAAAAAAAAAAGGAAATATCATATTTGAAAAGAAAAAATCGGATTATTTTGATCAAATTTTCGATTTTAAAATTTTTAAGGCAAACCGGTTTCCATAATTATAGTCTAATCCTTTTTATAGTTTTGCGTGGAATGTAACAAATTTTGCTTTGGTCACTTTTCGCCCTGGTGAGAGAAGGATCAGAAGGTAGCGCGGCTACAGTCCTGGCCAGCGGTCGAGGGTCGCATCTCCCTGGAGCAGGCCAGGGTCCTCATCTTCCTCCTGATCCAGGGACCGAACAGCGTGCTGTGTAGGATGGTCACCAGGGACTGGTGGAAGATCAGGTCAACCACCTCATACAGGGTGAGCACGCTGGCGCCCACAAACAACCCCATAGAGCCGCCTATGTCACCTGGGAGGAAATAAACGCGGCTTCCTTGACTAAAAAGGTTAGCACAATATTTTCAAGAATGTTTTTTTTTAACATTTTGGGAAACTTTCGTTTCTCTGACGCAACTTTAAAACCCTAGTTGGTTCATCGCAACATGGTCTGTCAACTCAAAAGCTATTTCCGATAGTTTTTAGTCTGCAAAGGTATTCAGATATTTCATTACGGCATTGGCTCCACGAGCCGCTCTCGTTATTCTCTGTTTTCTTGGCTGCTCTAGAAACTTCTGCACTGACATGGACCTGGGTAAAAGGTCGTGAGCACTTTAATGAATTCAAGACCGCTGTGTATGTAAAACGAGTCAATTGTTCCGAACAAAAAGCTCTTAGAGAAACCGGCAAGGTCAGTGCTACTTTTGTGGTCAATGAGACACACAGATGGTAATTATATGTGGGGCTGAAGTCTTGCACTTTTACATATATGTGATAGACAAAACAACAACAAAAAATACAAAAAAAAAGAAAATAAAAGAAACACACATCTTATGTTATTAATAAGAAATATATAGACGTGACCCGCTATTATTGCTGAGGAAGCTCAATGGAGATCCAGTCGTAGGACTATTAATATTCGCTCCAATGATCCATCTATTTAAATTACCCCTCCATAAAGTGGTAAAGCGGCGATAACAAAGACTTGAGATCAGATGATTGGAAGGAAAAGTTTATCAATAAACTTTTCTATAGGTAAATGAACGACATTTTATTAAAATTGCTAAAATACTTTCGAATGCAGAAGTTTTTTACATATATTTTTTTCTGTTTCTCGCATTTATTTTTTGTTTTTTTTTTGTTTTTTTGTTTGTTTTTTTTTGTTTTTGTTTTTTGTTTTTTTTTTTGGGGGGGATTGTTGAGTTTTTGTTGTTGTTGCTGTTTGTTTGTTTTTTCTTGTTTTTTTTTTATCACCAAAGAGCAGACTTTTATTTGTGTCTGTACTCACAGAAGAGAGCGAAAACATCGTAAGCCTCTTGGGACATGATGTGCTCGTAGCTTTTCTCTCTGTAGAACACGTCAAGCTGGAGGAAGTTCTTTCTGTGGAGACCACGTGACCAGCCCAAGGCGTGTTAGATGGTTGTTACACACCAGCGCTGGGTTATTCTCAGAGCTTAAAGTTGATTTTTAAGACTCTTTTAAATTCTCTCTCTCTCTCTCTCTCTCTCTCTCTCTCTCTCTCTCTCTCTCTCTCTCTCTCTCTCTCTCTCTCTCTCTCTCTCTCTCTCTCTCTCTCTCTCTCTCTCTCTCTCTCTCTCTCTCTCTCTCTCTCTCTCTCTCTCTCTCTCTCCCTCCTCTATCTATCTATCTCTGTCAGTATGTCTGTCTGTATCTCTCTCTCTCTCTCTCTCTCTCTCTCTCTCTCTCTCTCTCTCTCTCTCTCTCTCTCTCTCTCTCTCTATTTCTTTCCATCCCATTCGAGACAAGATGAATAAATGACAAAATATCTGTTTTTTACCAGTCACTAACCCCTTCCACATAACTCCTTGCCTTCTTTTCAATAAAAAAATGAAGTGAAGTGCCAACAACCAACTTTCTGACATTATATGGAAAGCCCGTTTCTCGTGAGTCACTGTGTTTACGGCAAAAGATTCGCGTCGTAAGTTGCAAGCCGTAGACTTTGTGTAGAAATTCGCCTCTTCACACTAACACTCAGACATAATCCACTTTACACGGAGAAATATACTGAACAATATTGTTGTAGAGTGACTGCTTCACAAGAGCATTTTCGAAAGCTTAAGAGCGGTCCAAGTGTTGTTTTTCAAATGACTCATCGTCTTGAGATATTTTTCGTTTTCTTCTTGAAACTTCAAACTTGAATAAGAGGTCAAGATGAAAGTTCTTAGATGAGTAATCGTTTAACATAACACTACGAAATTACGATTTAAAATAATTTTTGCCAGCTTTCAATAGCAGAGAAGTAAAAGAAAATATCTTTTTGCGCAACTGCTTTGGAAATGCTACAAAACAAGCATCGTAGCGGTGGACTTTCCGAAAAGAGTTGTCGGTTCATTGCGTGCCTGAACCTCCTCTAAAGAACTGGGTTTTGTCTCTTTATCTTTAACCATCACTCCCGAAGTCCCACTTATAATCAAAACAAAGGTTTTGGCGTAAAGGAAAATTAGTCGTCTAACTTACCAGGACTGAGCGTCACAGGTTTAAAACACAGCACAAGTGCTCAGTTTGGACTTGGGTTTTTTGTTTCGTTATTTTGGTTTGGATTTTTTTTTTCTTTTTGTTTTTGAGATGCTCTAACCAGACGATGTCCTTGATGACTTCACCTTAAAATTTTCGCTAATAACTGACACGCAACTAGTTAAGTCAATTAGAATTATGGAACAGATTAAGTAGATAAAAAAAAAAACATTTGAGATCCAACTAGCGGATTCAGCTGTAAAGTTCTGGGTTTTTTGTTTGTTTGTTGTTGTTGTTTTTGTTTTTTTTTTGTTTTTTTTTTTTTCTCTTTTCTCCAGCGACTGAATCTGAATAAAAATTAAAAAAAAAAAAACTACATCAAGGTCACGTCGTTTGAGAAGCCTTAGTTTGTGAGTCCTAGTCGAGCTTTAGCTCTTTTGAGAAACAAGTGATATGAACGAAAGGCCGAGATTTCGCTCTGTTGAGGAAAAAGAGATATGAGCGAAGAAATGAAATTTCGCTCTGTGGAGAAACAAGAGATGCGAAAGAAAAGGAAAGAAAGATCAATTTTCCGTTTGACAGTAGTCTACAGCCTCATCAGAGATGCATTCATTCCGTTAAGTCTTTATTTTGAAATGGCTGGCCTCTATTAATGAAATTTGTCATTTATAGCCCCTATCAGTTCATAAGTTTAAAGCATTTGGATTTTTTCCTTCTTTTTTAATCCTGGATGATATCTATCTATCTATCTACCTATATATCTATATATCTACCTATCTATTTATCTATCTATCTATCTATCTATCTATCTATCTATCTATCTATCTATCTATCTATCTTCCTATTTATACATACATACACACTACAGACACAGGAAACATTTGATAACTAACAGGGGCCACTACCTCTCTTTCTTCGCCCTGCAATGTTTATACACGTCATTTGGCTACACCTGCTCTGTGTCTTTGTGCTTGAAGCGATATTGAGAGGCGCTGCCGGGTTTGTTTTTTTTTTTTATTATCATTTTACAGTAGACTTTTCATGAAGCAGTTTACTATGCTTTTCTCCACAAAGATTTGTTTTATTTTTTTTCTAAGGATTTGATCACACCCTCTAAGACAGATATACATTTCTGTTATTTTCTCTCTCTCTCTCTCTATCTATCTATCTATCTATCTATCTATCTATCTATCTATCTCTCTTTCTCTCTTCCACTCTCTCTCTCTCTGTCTCTCTCTCTGTCTGTCTCTCTCTCTCCCCCTTTGTCTCTCTCTCTTTCTTTTTCTGTCTCTGTCTGTCTGTCTGTCTGTCTCTCTCTCTCTCTCTCTCTCTCTCTCTCTCTCTCTCTCTCTCTCTCTCTCTCTCTCTCTCTCTCTCTCTCTCTCTCTCTCTCTCTCTCTCTCTCTCTCTCTCTCTCTCTCTCTCTTTCTTTTTCTGTCTCTGTCTGTCTGTCTGTCTGTCTGTCTGTTTCTCTCTCTCTCTCTCTCTCTCTCTCTCTCTCTCTCTCTCTCTCTCTCTCTCTCTCTCTCTCTCTCTCTCTCTCTCTCTCTCTCTCTCTCTCTCTTTTTCCCTCTCTCTAATATGCAGCTAGGGTAACAGCCCTAGTTGTTTTTACCGTCTGGCATTGTAACTAATAATACGTGGATATAATTTCACAGATCGTGGTTGCATCGAGTGTACAAATATTTCTAGGCAGCTTTTACATTTTGGGGACTTTTCCCCTACTTTATATCATAATCTTATAAGTTTTGGAATTTTACATTGCAGAAACTGTTTAAAGCCCTCAGGTCACTGTAGTCTTCTAGAACAAGGATTCTAGTGCTTCAATTAATTTGTTTCTAGATGTAGAATGTTCTCTAACAGAAATACCGCAGTTTTTTTTCCCTCGCTACTCAAGTACAAGCGATATGGGAGTCAGATGGGCCGCCTAGAGATCAAGGGAGAAAAGTTAGGAAACCACAAGTGCTCTTAGTGGGGAGGTTTTATGATCAGCTAAGCCTCAGATAGCCGTATTGTGGAAAGGCTATATCAGCCATGCTACCTATTGATATTGTTTCAAAGCTTGCTGTGTTTTATTCTCTTTGAAAAATAACTTTTATGTGAAGTATACTCTATTAACTTTCGCCATGTTTTGCACGTTTTATTTTCAGATTCAGCGTGATCCGCACCGCTGATAAACCTACGCTACAGTAACGGTACCTCTCAACAGAACTTACTTGATGAAGTCGGCATCAACAGCGCTCTCGTCTATAAATAGATGCATGTCCTTCATCAGGTCATCCAGACTCTTCAGGAACAAGCTGTCAAGGTTACCCACCAGGAAACGGAAGTCGTGTGTGTCGCGCATGTCTGTGAAATTTGCCTCTGTTGCCATAGCCACCTATTCACGGATAAGAAGTGATATTACAAAAACAGGTTCCTTTGTTGTTGTTGTTTTGTTGTTGTTATTGTTGTTGATGATGATGTTTGTTTGGTGTTGCTTTTTTTTTTCTAAATATCATTATACTTTTTTTTTTACTATTTCCATTTTATTTTCATGTAAAATTATTGAGACCCTGACCGATATAATTCTGACTATAAAAACACCTAGTTCTATGATGTGAGTTCGAGTAATAAAATGGGCATGAATAGTTGTATTTACTTGGATTAGAAGTAATTCTCGGGTCTACATTGTTATACCGGTTAGACCGCAAATTCTAAAATCACAGTCCCTTTGAGACTTTGGGTTTGCTTATTACAATTCAGTAAAAGAAACCCGTATGATGGGAGAAAATAGCCAAACTGTAAACGCATACAAGCTAGCATTACATCAGTATGATTTTTGACTAATCCCTTTAGAGTATTTCGCAAGATCTCTAAATAAACATGACTTTTTTACAGGCAAGGCAGTGCTAAATTGTCAAGAATCTTCTAAAATCCTATAATATGTGTAACGCTTCTCTTACCAATAATAAAAAAAACTGCGATTAAGCATTCATTTATCTCTTCAACCTCCCCTTCCCTGCTCTTCCTCCCCGTTGTAGACCTACAATAGTATCAGAGAATTTATTTTTTTTTATTATTTAAGCTGCCCTACCTGGTTATAATCCTGCAGGAAATCGCTCATGTTCCGGTAGTGGTAGAACTCCCCAAGGTCAGGGTCATTCAGCACCATATCCCAGATGGCGTTCTGGTCATCGGCCAAAGCTGACCAGCCGCTGGGAGGAAGGATGGTGTAAGATTCTAATTTCATTAAGATGTAGACGTGAAGCTGCTGATGCTGCATGCTCATGGTGATGACATGGGGTATTGCTTTTTTTGATGATGTTGTATACAGTATTCGTAGTGAAATTGTTTTCATTCTTTTTATATCACTATAAACGTGAGTATTAAAGCTTTGAGTACAGATATTGCATTTGCTGTCAGTTTGATTGATTTATATAAAATTCTTACAAAAAAGGGACATTCAGGGATAACCATGCGTTTTTTTCAGTTTGATTCTTGAGCAGAACTGCCCTAAAAAAAGAATAAGACTGTACAGTCATCTACAGATTTACTTGTAGCTAAGACCAATAGGATGTATTATTTGTTATAACTCTTGCTGTAGTCTCAATACCATTTATCAGTTCAATGCATTATACTACAACCTGTAAACCTATCGTCAATATGGCGTGTCAGCTGACCTGTAGAAGTCTTGTCCCCGGGCCCTCAGTCCTGTGAAGAAGTGAACCAAGTTGTTGATGCCCTCGTACACTTCAGCAGAAGTGAGCTCCCTTGCCACACGCATCTTGCTGACGTTTCCCTGACGTATGTACACCCGCGTGATGTCAAGGTTTCCCTGCAGTCTGTGAGGAGGCGGGGGCGAAGATAAAGGTAAGCGGTAGGAGGGAGGGGGTCAGAATCATCGCATCCTCTTGAGATCCGCAAAACTTTAAAAAAACACTAAGGTTAATTTCCTCGCAACTCAAGTCCAGGGTAAACTATGGTTGATTTAGTTTTGATACGAAAATTAAAGGGTTAAAATTAAACAGATGCAGAATAAAAACAGAAATAAAGGATGAACTAAGTAGACTCTCTCTCTCTCTCTCTCTCTCTCTCTCTCTCTCTCTCTCTCTCTCTCTCTCTCTCTCTCTCTCTCTCTCTCTCTCTCTCTCTCTCTATCTTTCTAATATCTTTATCTCTCTCTGTATATATATATATATATGTGTGTGTGTGTGTGTGTCTATCTATCGATCTATCTATCTATATATCTATCTATCTATCTATCTAATTATCTAACTCTATCTATCTATTTCTATATTTCTATCTCTCTAAATCTCTCTCCATCTGTCTATCTATCTACCTCTATATTTCTATCTCTCTATCTCACTCTCTATCTAACTATCTATCTATCTCTTTATTTCTATCTCTCTATCTCTCTCTCTTTCTGTCTATCTATCTATCTATCTCTATATTCCTATCTCTCTATCTCACTCTCTATCTGTCTATTTATCTATCTCTATATTTCTATCTCTCTATCTGTCAATTTATCTATCTCTATATTTCTATCTCTCTACCTCACTATCTATCTGACTATTTATCTTTCTCTATATTTCTATCTCTCTATCTCACTCTCTATCTGTCTATCTATCTATCTATCTATCTCTATATTTCTATCTCTCTGTCTCACTCTCTATCTGACTATCTGTTTTTCTCTCTCGCTCCCTCGCGCGCTATGAATTATGCAAAGTGGACAGATGACCGATTCTTCTCAAGCGAGTGTCGATTTTATACAAGCATATGGAAAAGGTCTGTGGTGTTGTTTTTTGTTGTTTTTTTTTTCAAATCGCCAGCATGAGAAACGTCAGCATTGGAAATGCTAGAGGATGGTGAAACAGACGAGTATGAACAGCCAGACTAGCTAGGTATCTTTAAGTTCTTAAAGTAAATTAAGACCAAACAACATCACAGCATGACAAAGAACTTACGAAATATGAAAAGAGGCGCGGAAAATATGTCACCTCAGCTCAGTTTGAAGAAGAGAAATCATTTAATAGTTTTACATTATTGACTCTGTGAGAAAGTAAATCAGAAATGTATCTTGAAAAGGAATTTACTGTTTTACCTTAACATTATCTATCTTTAATATGTGTCGGTGCAGGGCTAAGCCAGGTATGTGTGTCTGTGAGTGTCTGTGTGTGTATGTCTCACCTGTATAGGATCGTCTGCTCCAGATGACTGAGCTCATCCAGTATGTGTGTCTGTGTATGTCTCAACTGTATAGGATCGTGTGCTCCAGACGACTGAGTTTATCAAGTGTGTGTCTGTGTATGTCTCACCTGTATAGGATCGTCTGCTCCAGATGAATGAGCTCATCCAGTATGTGTGTCTGTGTATGTCTCACCTGTATAGGATCGTGTGCTCCAGATGAATGAGCTCATCCAGTATGTGTGTCTGTGTATGTCTCACCTGTATAGGATCGTGTGCTCCAGATGAATGAGCTCATCCAGTATGTGTGTCTGTGTATGTCTCACCTGTATAGGATCGTCTGCTCCAGATGACTGAGCTCATCCAGTATGTGTGTCTGTGTATGTCTCAACTGTATAGGATCGTGTGCTCCAGACGACTGAGTTTATCAAGTGTGTGTCTGTGTGTCTGTGTGTGTGTCTGTGTACGTCTCACCTGTATAGGGTCGTCTGCTCCAGATGACTCAGATAGTCCAGTGTGTGTGTCTGTGTGTCTGTGTGTGTCTGTGCATGACTCACCTGTATAGGATCAGCTGCTCCAGATGACTGAGCTAGTCCAGTGAGTAAGTGTGTGTCTGTGTACGTCTCACCTGTATAGGGTCGTCTGCTCCAGATGACTCAGATAGTCCTGTGTATGTGTGTGTCTGTGTGTCTGTGTATGTCTCACCTGTATAGGATCGTCTGCTCCAGATGACTCAGCTCATCTAGCGTATGCGAGGCTGTTGTCAACATCCGGTCACATTCCTCCTGCAACAAAAGATCAGAGATTTTTTATTTCGCTGTTTCGAGACGACCATTGTACGCTAGTTAACATTTTGTCAATTCGACGCAATTCTCAAAAATTTCTGCTTAACTTTTCAGTTTAGGAAGACTAAATTTACTGGTAGTTAAATTTTGCTATGACTTATCTCTATCAGAGATCATATTTTCAAAGATTTAGAATTTTTGAAGAATATTTTTTTTATTCAAATCCTTTCAGTAAATTTCTCTTTTTTTTTTAAGGTTATTTTTCCACCTGAATTTGAAAAATCAAAATGTATTGAATAACACGATTTGTAAACCTTACATATAGAAATTTTGCTCTAAACTCTCTCAGGACTTTTCAGAAAATAAAAAGCCTTCAGGGCAAAAAGGAGCTACTGAGTGGAACCCCGAACTGACCATATCAAATAGTTACCGCACCTGGAAAAGCCTCCATCGCCTGTCCAGCTCCGCCAGTCTCCCCTCGAGGACGCGCAGCGGGTACTCCACAGACTCCTGGTAGAACTCGCTTCGGCTGTGGTAGAACCGCCGGCCCCGGTTCATGAACAGCACGTTCGTCCTGAACAAACCAGAGAATACAAGATGTAAGAGAACAGTCCAAACATAATGATGATCCAGAAAGGTTTGGTAAAATCTTAACAGTCCTGGGAGGGTGAATATTAAACCTCAATTTTAGTAATTACTAAGAAAAAGTTAAAATGAAATGTGAGATTCAAAAATTATTTCTGTTAACAACAACATCGACAACAATTGCAACAGCAACAACAACAACAACAACAACAACAACAACAGTAACAACGACAGCAACACCAAGAAGAAGGAGAACAATAACAACAACAACAGCCACAACAACAGCCACAACAACAACAACAACAGTAACAACAACAACAGTAACAACAACAACAGTAACAACAACAGCAGCAGCAGCAACACAATGCTGCAGTAGTGTACTACTGACTGGTGTACTCGTTCAGCATCCACGGTGCCGTTGATGAAGCTGGTGTTGGCCAGGCCCGAGTACTGCAGCAGATACTTTTTGATCTCCATAATGTCCTTCCCGACACGACTGCTGTACTTCCGGGTGTAAGCTGTTCGGAACAGACAGTCGCGCAGCAGCGGGCGCGGCGTGATGTACGGGTTGTCTTCCCTCAGCTCCGACTTGAACTTGTACCTGAGAAAAGTCGCGAAAGAAGTTTGAAAGAAATTTAGTGAAATAGAGGGCATTTCTCCAAAAACTGTAGGTAAAGGAGCTTTTGCGGAGGTATTTCCTGATTCCAACAATAAAAATTCCTATCAGAGTGTACAGAGATATATCTATGTTAGCCGCAGAAGTCATACTTTCATTCATATGGTGGGAGATATATCATTAAAAGGAATTAAATACATTTTGATAAAAAAAAAAAAAAGAACGTAAGTTTGAAGGTAGGGTAATCTTTTGAATATTTATTGTAAAGGATGCGAATTTTACTTTCTGATAAATTGAATTGAAATCATTCGTTTTATGTCATAGAATTTCCAGCAGTAGACCTTTCTTTCAATATATCTATAAAATACACTAGATATGAAGGTTTTCCTGTCATCTCCATGTTGAATGTAAAATAGTCTAGCAGGAAAGACTTAACATATTCTTTGTGACGTGAATAACTTTTGGACACGATAAACCCTTGGCCAGCTTGGATTACTGTCCCATGTTAAAGATATCCACTGCAATCAACTAAACATAATATTTGAGGCAGACAACACAATATCGAATGACTCGTTTTGAAAGGCTAAAAACGCTTTTTGCGAAAATTAGTGTGCAGCTCAAAAGAAACGATATGGTAGTTATATGGTTTAAATTAATCTTTTTGTAGATAAAAACTTCCTGCTAGTATTGTCTTGTACTAGGAAGCATTTGTAGATTAGAAGTTCATGCGTTACAAACATACCTTGACGGATTCAGTTGTCAGGAATTGGATAACGCTATTTTGAGATTCACTACAGATTTCTTGAGAGGAAAAAACACCTTGCACTGCAATGCATGGGTTGTCCGATTTTTAAATTGGTTAGAAAGTGAACTTTGCTGCAAGCTCCTCTTTCGACGCTTTAGGAAGCAATGTTGTTTGATGGAAACATGCTGTTAATCTTTCTAAAATTATTTGGTTACTTCAGTTAATTGGGTGATATGGGTAAACACACACCTCAATGATATTGCGGTAATTGACAATTCAAAAAAATTATCTTGTATCATAAGTTCAAATGGCTCTTTACTCTGCGAAAAGACGAGTATGTGTGGACCTGAAAATGGGCGTGCCGTTGTAGTAAGCTCCGTACAGCTGGGTGTAGTTGGCGAAAGCTCTGTCCGCCAGATCCACGCGACCATTGATCAGGTTCATCAGGTCGTAATAGATGGACGCGCGCACGTCCTGGGACAGGCCGTTAGACCCGTTGGTGGCCATCTGGAAGATCCGAATCTCCACCTTTCAAGAAAGAATTATAGAAGTCGATAATCTTGAGAAGAAGCATTTTTCATTAAATAAGAATGCATGTTATGGTTTATAGATAAATACATGACTAGCATGTTCGATGGGCATGGAATTATAAATTAAGTTGTTTATGGATGGAGCAGTCTCTCTCTCTCTCTCCCTATGTGTGCCCCACCTGGTAAGAGTATTCCTGGAATCCCATCATCAGGTACATCATCTCTCTCTCTCTCTCTCTCTCTCTCTCTCTCTCTCTCTCTCTCTCTCTCTCTCTCTCTCTCTCTCTCTCTCTCTCTCTCTCTCTCTCTCTCTCTCTCTCTCTCTCTCTCTCTCTCCCTGTGTGTGCCCCACCTGGTAAGAGTATTCCTGGAACCCCATCATCAGGTACATCATTGTCCTCTCCTCCATGGCGTTTCGCGCCCTCATGAAGTTCTTGGTCACGTGATATGCCTGCCACTCCAGGAGGTGTCGCTTCCGGTCTTTGATCTCCTGAGAAGTCACGGAGAGAGAAATGATAAGGGACGGCTCGGTTAAAACTTTGGGCTTGTTTTTTCCGGTTTGGTTGTATAAAGCAATTTCGAGGTTGAGTAATTTTTGTTTAAAATATTAAAATAATTTCAATATTAATATATATATATATATATATATATATATATATATATATATATATATATATATATATATATATATATATATGAATCCTCTATGAATGTGGTTATATATATAAATCTGAAGGTGACGTTTTAAATAACTATGCAACATTGCTGTTGACATCGAAACAAAACTTTCTACACTTTTTTTCAAAATTCTGCTGCTTGGATAAGATAAGCCGAACTGATTGAGTAAACAGAGAAAGTAACTAAGAACTTCAGTTAAATAGAGTTGAAATACTTCACAGCCATGCTGAAAGTTTAAAATACCAATTTATTAGGAATTAAAATTACAAAGTATTGAAAGACTTTACAGTCGAGCTTAAAGTAAGTTTTTCTCTATATATGTGGGTATTTTGATAAACAAAATGAAACAAGAAATTAATTTATAATTCGAGGAGTAATAGTACTGTCCTGTTGTGCCTACAAGCTAAAAATTCACTTCTTGCAATAACTGTTTTTCAAGTATGTTAGTTGATGTCTGCAATATTTTATACTACGCGGTATACAAAATAACTAAACGCCTCATGTGTTCAATATAAAACAATCCAACAACAGGAAGAGAAATATTCTTAAGTGATTTCCAATGCTCTAATGAAGCACCTTCAAATGTTCAAAGATGGCCTCCAAAGATTTGCGCTGCGCCTCGATTCTAGCTTTGACGTCATGGGTCATGACCTTTTTGAGACGCTCAAAGGAAGTTCGCATGTCCTCTTCAAGGCTCAGGAAGTGGTTAAACTTTAGATGGTTCATGCGCTCTGTAGTCTCTCTGGATGGGCAAAATGGTCAGTCGGAAAATATTTGAAATGGGTCAAGTTTGTGTTGGGCCAGCTAGACATCTTTATTTCTCTGTCTTAAAATCGAGCTGGGCTGTTACAAATATTCTTCATTCAGTAAGAAGATAATATTTGTTCTTGTTTAATGCGATCCATTCCTTAACATGGAGACATCTTTGAATTTTGTATGAAATTTGCTCTACAATGCTTGTTTTTAAGGTAAATTCATATCTGTAATTGCGTGTATTGAAGAAAAAAAAAACAGGACTAACCTTTTGTGAAACGACATAATTATAATAATGTTGAGGGAAACGTCAATTCATACCAGAAACTCGATTTAATTTTTATCTCAACTTGTAACCAAATTTTTTGCCCGAATATAGAAACTATGTGGACTTCGTCAACTCGGCAAAAGAAATGGTGTTATTCGCATAAATATGTCCGCAAAGAGAGATGGGTCTCTTTAGTTGGTGCACTTTCAACTCACACATAGTGCAATGATAATAGTAACACACTAATATTGCTTTAGTACAGATGAAGGTGAAAGACTGTATTGATTGATTTCAAACACTTTTGCTACTTTCTCCATAATAGTTATTGTATTTGGGGTATGAGTAACAATAATTCACCTAGGGCGGGAGGGGGAGGGGGTGATTGTCAAATGAAACTATCTCCTTAGAAATTTAAACGGCACACATGCTAAAATTAATGATGATTTGTAGAAAGAAATCATCATAGTTATTACATTGTGTGATTTATTCTTATGTTAAGCTAAGAATACACCAGACAAGAGTTGAAACTGACTGCAGTAGATTTATTAATTTATCAGCATTATTTATAATTATGAGCAGTTGTGAAGCTCTCGTACCTGGCGTACAGGAAACGCCTCTCAATGTCTTTGGTTGTGGTGGACGCTAGCAGCTGGTCAGTGGCGTATACAGAGGTGGACGCGAAGGAAATGGTGGGATCGTAGATCAGGAAGTTGCAAGGCACCGGACAATCACAGCTGTCGCGGACATAGTCTTTCACTTTTCCTTTGAAATGAGAATAAATTTTATAATTATTTTGAGTAAGCCTGGCTGACCGTCCATTAATAAATGCAGCAAGAGATATAAGAGAGAGAAACGATACAAAAACTGTAAGACTTTGTCAGGTTTTAACTGGACACTTGTCTCCGTGCAGGCATGCATTTCGTGCAGCAATGGAAGATAGAAATTGGTTTTTGTTTCTTTTAGAGATCAGTTTTAAATTAAAGGCTTACATGCGAAGAATACAATTGGTCACTTTCAGCCGCATAGGTAGTGACCACAGGAATGCACATGTGCATAGACTATTTCAAAATGGTTCCCGCAAAATCAAGGATAGGGCTGGGTAGGTGTGAATCGACCACCGGACAGGGAAGCCCACATCAAAATGATCGATGGTAAAAATTATAGAAAATTACCTCTAATATGAACGCATTTGAGAAAAAAAAAAAAAAAAAAAACTTTAAGGGTAAATTTTAAGAAAAATTTTTTTAAGGGTTTGAAAGAAATTCATCTGAAAGGTGTTACTATGACCAATGCTTCTAAGACAAGTTAATGATTAATTAGTAAATTAAATTCTTGATATAGTATGCCCTCAAATAGTGATCTCAGAATTTTATTTTTTCTTATCAAAAGCAAGCTCTCGTCAAGCAGTGTACGGCATAAAGGATGAGAACCCAAAACTCATTCTTTGAGGCAATGGAATTCAAACCTTCGGTGATTGCCCCCCCCCCCCCTCTTTTTTTTTCCTGATGTCAGTTTTGACGCTCTTTTCGAAAGCCATCAACACACCATAAAGACATGAACAATTACAATTTCTGTCGTACTAAAGCCAAAGATTTTGAGCGCACATAGACATATCGTATCGATTATTTATTGAAGCAGCTAATTCTTTGTCTTATCGAGATAAGAATTCCTTACCGATATTGCTCCTGTAGCAGATAAGGTAATCCTCCATGGTGCAGATTGGGGGCGAACCTGTTAATGGCGGTTAACAGTAGGTTAGTTTTTATAGTTAGTTTAACGTCGCCTAAGTGCCAGGTATTAAGAGATGAAAAACTTAAGCTAATGGAGTTTAACCATGAACCTGTATCAAGAGTTAGACTGGTAACTGATTTATAGAAAATACATTTTTCTCAAGCGTCCAGAGCTGACTGAAGCTGTTAACAACATTCCAGATTCTTCAAAGTTGTTGTTAATGGAGTGAAATGATGCTCCTGACATATTCTGAGTATGACTTGAGCCATTTATCTATGGTCATTAATATGGCCGACGGCATTTTCTGGTTTCTTTGCCATGGAGCTACAGATATCAAGAGCGCTAACGTAAGTCTTATCAAACTTTGAAGGTGTGAAAGGTTTCACCTACAGATGATCAACAAAATACCTGAAAAGGAAACACTAAGCCATTTATTGTATATATGTGTCAGTGCTGACTCATCATCTACATATCGCATGTACATGTGTCTACAGCCACAGAGATGTGTGGCTCAGGTCTTACCTTGAACATGTGGCATGTACATGTGTCTACAGCCGCAGACCTGCTTCAGACGCTCCGACATGCAGGCGAGGTGGCAAGCTTCAGGCGAGTAACGGGTGTAGTACGGCGAGTCCTGACTGTGGCATGTCCCGTGGGGTTCTGGAAGGTTCTGGATCTGTTGGGAGAGGTGGTGGGGGGGAGGGGGGGGCGCGAGGGATATATAGAGAGAATTAAATCATTTTGATTGATCGATTTCTTGATAAGTTCTCCTAATCATTTGTGCTGGATTTTTATGTTGCCCAAAGAGACGGCTTAAGAAATTCAGATGAAGAGAAAACAGTGGATCTCAATAGAAATATGAACTAGATAATTTAGCAATAGAGTCTCATGAGTTGAGTAAAAAGACAAACGAAGCAAGTAGGTATGCCAGGGAAAACACAACGCGACGACAAAGACAAAAGTTTTTTGATGCGACCAACTTTAAGCAGTGGACAGACTTTACATGTCGCTCATTGGTCCCCTGTTGGAGATTTCACACCACCTACATATGTCAATGACGTCTCACTGAGGTTAAAGACGGTTGATTGAAAGGCAAGCAATCTTTCTTGGAGTGACTTGGTTGGTAGGAGAGACATTCATATTTAGAAAACCGAGATGTGGCGATTAAAAATGAAGCTTCAAGAGTGTGATCCAGAAACCAAGAGACCGAGTGTTAAAATTTAATCTCGAAATAAACATTACTGACGTCATAACTAGATTAGGGTTTCAAACCTATGACATCGTAATCTCGTAATAAACATTACTGACGTCATAACTAGATTAGGGTTTCAAACCTATGACATCGCAATCTCGTAATCATCAATACAATAACCCGAACTCTACGGGAATGTTTGCATCTAACTTAACTAAAGCGCAGAAAATCATTCGTGTAGTAATAATTGACCACCTTAAAGGTGGCTATTTATGAAAACCATGCACAGATTCCTCTGTTACTTGGAGTCTCTAGTCATGCGATGATTTACCCACAATCCTCAGAATAATAATTTAACAGCTGCAGTGTGGCCCATGACCTTTCAAAGTGTGGGTGCCAGTGATGGTAAACTACAGGCCATGGTGAACAAACAGAACGGGAGAAGGTCTCCAGATGACAGATTAAAAAATAAAGCTAGCTGCGGTGTAAAAAATGAAAGAGAATGGCAAAGAAAAATAGTTCTCAACCAGTACTTTCCCTAAGCTTGAATATTTGTCATAAAGATTTTGGACTGAGATGTTCAATAGACGTCCATAGAGTTCATAGTCCATTTTTTTAAATTTTAATTGCGGTAAAGTAAAACCTTTTGATTTAGTCGTTCTAATATTTTACAAATTTAACTTCGACATTAGCCTTCTGAATACTTTTCAGCATAGATCTATGGTAGAGGTCGATTTTGAAAGAGAAAATAAACGCAATTACGAAAAGCTTGGAGGAATGTGCTGCATGAGAGGGCTCCGTGTTTACCACTCGCACTCCCTTAATCTTGAATTGACTCTGGTCACGCAACCTCTGCCTCTCGGCCTATCGTGAATATTAACATTATTAAGCCTTTACTGAATCAGTGAGCTGTAAATAACGCGAAATCTAGCTGGAGTGTCTCTAGTTGAGTACCACTATAGTTACTCAAAGCTTTCCCTGCCGGTAGAGTGGTGTGGTTACTGGTACATTTTGTAATCTGTTTCTCATGGGACCCAAAGTCCTTTACAATTATTATTGATTCTCGGATTAGACTTTGTATTGTAGAAACTCTGTATTATTGTGAACCCAGTTATGATCTAACTCTCTTCCTATCTCACTAACTCTTTCCCTCTCTCCCTCTTTCTCTTTCTATATACCTATCTTTCTCTAACTCTCTCTTTCTTTTTCTCTCTTCCTCACTCTCTCATACTCTCTCTCCCCATAAAACTATGTATTAATGTGAACCCAATTATGATCTTATTAACTCTCTCCCTCTCTCTCTCTTTCTCGTTCTCTTTCTCCCTCTCTCTTTCTCTATCTTTCTCTTTCTCTCTTTCTCTCTTTCTCACTTCTTCATACTCTTTCGCCACTTCGCTCACATAATTCCATCCTCATGATATTCGCTGTATCTGTAGAACAATTCCACAAGACCTTTAATGTCAGAACTCTTTACACCAGAGTAAAACTTTTATGTTCAGGATTTGGTATTTCTATGTGGTCCAAACACAGGATTTGAGGGTGACAAAATCTCCATTAAGCAGAATGAAATGAAAAGAGTGAATCATGAATAAAAGTGTTTCCTTGGAACATCGCTGGAAGTTAAACTGAGAGTGGACAGCAAAACAGTGGGGAACTGTCAACTCACACTTAAGACTGGCTACCCGCTGGCTGTTTAATCCAATCTTTCTTGATAAAAAGTCTGAATTGCATTGGAATAAAATTTAACAGCTCGTTTTGGCAGTTCAGTTATTTTTTTTACTGGCAGCGGAAAAATTGATTGCGTGGTGAAAGAGTTTTTAAATTCATCCAAAAAAAGCGAAATTAAGAATGGGAAAAAGGCAAAACAAAAAAAAAGCAAGATTTCAATTGCATATGACGAGATGTTATTGACAGGCTTAAGACCTCAACAGTGGTTCATCACAGAACCCAAAAATGCGTTCTTATTTTGTTTTTTTTTTGTTTTTTTGTTTTTTGCGTGCATTCGATGCCACTCACCCACAGCAGCTGCATGCCCAGGTAAGCATGCATTCCAGGGGACACGGCTAGTCCTAGCTCTGCGACTTTGGGGAACTCTTTCTTGTTGTGGAGTAATATCTTCACTCCGGCTGCGTTATGCGGTCCGGGCATGTATTCATACTGCTCTACGTTTAGAGTCAGTTTGATGCCGTATTCAGAGCCTTGTATAAGAGAGTAAATAATTTAGAACGTTCAGTTTAGTATTGTAGAATGGAAATGGAAAATGCATTTAAGAGAGGCAGAGCAGATCTATTTATCTAGATCTATGAGTTTACAGAGCGTAATAAGATTGTAATTATTTAGAAAATAAACTGCAATGTAATTTAAATTGTTTTGGGTGGTTTTAACAAGAGTCGACAAACGGAAAAGCTAAACCTTGAGCAGAATAATTATGTGGTATTAATCTGTCCAAATCAAGGAATAGGATAAATCAACAATTTTCTTTTTTTTTAGGTGTTTATTGCGAGCGCAGAAAAATTCTGCTATAAAACTCTGTCCAAATCAAGGGATAGGATAAATTCACCATTTTTTAAGTGTTTATTGAGAGCGCAGAATAATTCTGTTACATAAATCTGTCTAAATCAAGGGATAGGAGGATAGATCCGCCATTTTCTTTTCTTTTTTTTTTTAGGTGCTTATTGCGAGGGCCGCCATGTTCCATTATTCTCTCCCCCTAAGGAAAGTTCCAGAGCCCGACTGTCTCACCTGCCGAGGTGACCCACTTCTGGCGGCCAGGCTCGGCGTTGAACGTATAGCAGACGCCGTGGTCAGTGAGGGACTCGGTAAAGTTGGCAGGCCCGCAAGGCTCGTCCTCCCACTCGCACCTGGAGCAACACAGAAACAGGTTCATAATTATAGTCTAGTCAATCCGCAAAAAAGAAACAGGTCCATATAGTCTAGTCAATCCGAAACAAAGAAGTATTAGTTCTGTCTTCAATAGCCATGTTTCGCAGATTGAGTTACGTACCTTAAGCATGAGTCATAACGTAACAAACACGTGGTTTCCCTAGTGACGTGTGCAAATCGGCCTGCGTTGTTTACATCTTAAAGGAAATTTTTCCACAGCTCTCACAAACTGATATTAAGGTAACTGAACAATTAGGCTCATAGCTAGGCAGGAGATGCTGTCCACTCTCAACACAAGAAAGTTCGAGAACATTTTATATTGCCGACTGCTGTGTATTTCAATATCCTTAAGTATCGATGTAGTCAGGTTAGCACTCTTCATGACCTTCAACCATCTGAGAACGGGTTTGCTGTACCAGTATGGAGTTCTGTCTGAAATGTGATGGGCGAGGGAGAAACGGTTTACTTGGTCAATTGAACGGTCATGGAGTGATCGTCAAGTAAGAACCGGCTTTTCCGAACACGTTACAACCAATTTACACGAACAGAAAGAACCGATTTACCCGAAAAAGGACGATCCCATGCTCACGAAGAAGGAGCAATCGAATTACCTTACACAAGGAAAACCCGATTTACGCGTACAAGGAAGAACCGGTTTACCCGACTATGAGATCCTCCTTGCGGTGTGCAGCAGACCGAAACAAGTCGTCCAGAGTGAGGTCTCTTATGTCCGACCTGGCTAGATCTGGAAACGCCATGTTGTAGTAGATGCTGGTGGCGTCGGTGGTGGTGGTGACGCTACTGCTGCTGTTGTAAACTCTCTCGATAAAGTGGTAGATGTTGCGCTCTGTGGCTGCTGTCGCTCTGAGGATTGAGGAAAAGTGGAGGAAAGAGGGGGGGGGGGGGAAACAATATGTCTGTTCATTTTTCGATTGAAGAGTAGGATCCTATACGAAGATCAATACGACAGGAAATGTGGTTTGAAGCTTGGCAAGTCAGACATTTAGTGATGATGAAAGAAAGTAGCCTAGAGCTGTACAACAAATACCATTGAATTGATTTCTAGATTTCGATGTTGGGTAGGGAAGATTTACTGGATTTAAGATTATTTAGAACTACTGCTGGGACAAATTTGGAGAAGAAAGAGATGTGATTTTTTTTACTGCTTATACTAGGGAGATACCGTTTATGCTTTGTTCAAGATCAGGAAGAAAATAAGTTTATTACCACACATTTTTGGTTAAAACTTAACTGGACTAATATCTTGTCACCAATAATGGAGATTCTATTTTTTATATCAAATACCAACTATTTTTTTTTTCAAATCAATTAGTATGAAAAACTTCACACAAGGAAATTGAAGTTTGTATTTTTTTTTTTTTTTTGCTCTTGGTTTCTGTTTTTTCATTTACCATATTTACCTGAAATCTTTTTGGAGCCCTGCAGTAAAGTCTGAAAGGTTTTACTCTCTGATGGCACGTGAGATGAAGTGTTGGTTTATAGAGAGAATTGATCTCGTTAGCGGGTTTTAACTCTTTGGGGTTTTTTTTTCTTTTGTTCGATTCCTTTCCAAAATTTTCATAAGACAATGACTGAGAATATGAAGAGGTAATTACGATTTTCCACGCAAAAAAAAAAAATGAATTGTTACATCAAAACCACAATGACACAATAGTTTAGATCTGTTGCGAGTTTCAGGGAGCACAAGTTATTGACAGGCGATGATTTACGGGGAAAAGTGTAGCTTTGTCTTCAGTGTTGAAACTAATTGCTTAGCAGCTTCTGATTGAAAGAATGACAATTGTAATGTCGAAGAGGAAATTGACAAAGACTGAATCTTGGTTACAATGTATTCAATATATTTCTGTACCTATTTGCATGAGTGTGTCATGACATTTAAAAAGCGCCCTTTTTCCCCAAGCGGTTTTATTCTATTGGTTTGTGATGAGATTCCAGACATCACCCAATACGCTGCTCCTTCTTAAAAGTCTGAATTCTATCAGGTACAGCTGCTGGACACAGGAAAGTTTAAATGTGTTCCGTGCTCTCCTTCCGAATAGACCAGCATTCCTTTCTTTCACTGAGCCTTATGTGTTGATATTCAAAGGCCATGATACAAATTCTAATACTGGTCGCATCTGTTAGACACAATTTTCCTAATTGTAGACATCAAATATGCAGAGATTGTATTTGAAGTATGGAAAGTAACTCGTAAAGAACACTTAGACAGACGGACAGTTTAATTATTAAAATAGAATGAACACAATACAATGTTACATTAAAAAATGTTTTGATCGAAAAGATCGTGACTAGGTAGTTCATTATTCAATTCCCTTCCATCAAGTAGTAAAGAAACTTGACGGTGAGGATGAACGGGCTGGACGTCACTCTTTGTCTTTTTACAACACAATGTATAAAGTGTTCCTGAAACAGGAGGCAACTAACAATTGTTCTCGCCTATATTTAATCGATCTTGCATTTGACTCAAACAATTTCCAGGATTAACAAGAAAGGTTTCAGTCAACGTTATAAACTTTCAGTTTTTGCAATTAGCGTCAGAATCCATTAAACCCTTGACCATGTAGAAACTCTTATCTTAGATTTGTATCTGAAGAAGCAGATAATATTGTTAGCGCAACCATGCAGAATTCTATTAACTCCATATAGATGCATACTGATAACACCTTTTTTATCAAAAAGTACAGACAATGATTAACGTAAGAATGCAGCTTTTATCAAATCTCTGTATCTGCAGAGACAATTATCAATATTTCTGCTTCAGGAAACACAAAGGTTATATCCACTTTTATAGCTCTATGCTTTGTATTCTTCACCAGAAACGTGAAGTCGTTATTATTCTTCAACTCAGTTTTCAAATATTTTTAGGGAAAAAGAAACAGATTAAACATGCTTCATTTACTTTCCTCTGTCTCTCTGTCTGTCTGCCTGTATGTCTGTCTCTCTGTCTGTCTGTCTCTGTCTCTGTCTCTCTCTGTCTGTCTGTCTGTCTGTCTCTCTCTCTCTCTCTCTCTCTCTCTCTCTCTCTCTCTCTCTCTCTCTCTCTCTCTCTCTCTCTCTCTCTCTCTAGTTCTCTCACTCACTCACTCTCACTCTTTTCTCTTCCTCTTTCTTTCTATTTGTTTTTAGCTCGTATTCTCTCTCTTTCTCTGTCTGTCTTCTTTCTCTCTCGCAATCCTATCTCGTATTTTTTCCCTTCCTCTTTATCTTCCTCTCAATCTGTATTCGTTTCTCCCTCTGAACCCTCCCTTTTTCTCTCACGCTATCTTCCTATCAACTTCTCTGGAATTATTTGTCAACACTACGTGGTACGCGCTTTCCAAGAAGTCTAATTTTGTATGAACATCACAGCTAGCTCGAAACTTGTTCATTCGATTAGCAAAGCTATAAAGATCAAGACTCCTACACTGCCAGGTTTATCACGCCATAGAAATAATAGAAGCGGGCTGTTGTGTTCTTTATTAGTAAAATGCTCGTTGTTGATAAATTATCGATTTATCAGTTCTGATTGGCAGACAAAAACCATAAAACCAAAGGTATCCTGAAAGCAGACTAACGACTGCCTCATTTGATAAAAGCCTGACAGCGAAATGAGTAAGATTGAAAAGAAAATTTCATTTCGAAAACAGTAAAGAATAAAAAGGGTAAAAAGAGTTTTAAAAAACAGAGTAAAAAAAGTATTGTTGGAAAATGTAGACCATCCCTGTTCTAAGTTTAATTTTATAGAAAATCTGAAGGGCAAAAAAGACATGATAATTGAGAACACTTGTTGCAAACTTAATTCCAATGAACTGGTTAAGAACCTAAGAAATATTAGTAGACAAAAATTCCAAAAACCATCAAATTCTTAGGTCATGCGATGATTGGGGGTATACTACAGGTTTCTGCAGAATTTTATAATAGATTAGGTGCGGTTAAGACGGCTCTTAGCGGTTATAAGATTAAAAATGTATGGGAAGTGCCATTGTATATAAATATGATGCCAGGCCCTGAAGTTTTATTTTCTAAATGTATACGATGCAGTGCCGGAAAGGCCCTTAAGGTTTTATTTTGTGATATGCCCTTAAGGCTGCTACATGTTTTATGAGTCCTGGCAATGACCTTAATTCAGTGCTTGTACCAGTTTGGACCCACTCTCACCTGAATGCCAGTCTGGACCCATCTCACCTGAATGCCAGTCTGGACCCACTCTCACCTGAACGCCAGTCTGGACCCACTCTCACCTGAACGCCAGTCTGGACCCACTCTCACCTGAACGCCAGTCTGGACCCACTCTCACCTGAACGCCAGTCTGGACCCACTCTCACCTGAACGCCAGTCTGGACCCACTCTCACCTGAACGCCAGTCTGGACCCACTCTCACCTGAACGCCAGTCTGGACCCACTCTCACCTGAACGCGTTCTGGTTGCAGACTGTGAGAGCCGGGAAGGCCAGGGTCTTGTTGAAGTTGACGTTGACGTTGACCGTGACGGGGTAGCTGTAGTAGTGGACAATCCGCTCGATGATCTGAATCCCCATCAGTGTGGAGCACAGCAGAAACAGCGCCAGCCACAGCAGTCTGGAGGTGGGACAGCAGGTTACAGGATTTTATACACAAAACAGCGCCAGCCACAGCAGTCTGGAGGTGGGACAGCAGGTTACAGGATTTTATACACAAAAACAGCTTTCTCTTTACGATTCCACACAAGTTAAACATAATGTAGTGTTTTACATATCCTTTTATAAATATCGATTTAACCATAATGTAGTGTTTTACATATCCTTTTATAAATATCGATTTAACCATAATGTAGTGTTTTACATATCCTTTTATAAATATCGATTTAACCATAATGTAGTGTTTTACATATCCTTTTATAAATATCGATTTAACCATAATGTAGTGTTTTACATATCCTTTTATAAATATCGATTTAACCATAATGTAGTGTTTTACATATCCTTACATAAATATCGATTTAACCATAATGTAGTGTTTTACATATCCTTTTATAAATATCGATTTAACCATAATGTAGTGTTTTACATATCCTTTTATAAATATCGATTTAACCATAATGTAGTGTTTTACATATCCTTACATAAATATCGATTTAACCATAATGTAGTGTTTTACATATCCTGACATAAATATCGATTCGAGATATAAATTTGAGGCGCCAGGTGGCCTGACCTGTAGAGCGCTGGTCTGCAATAAGACTTTCCCGGACTCGAACCCCTGCAGGGTCATAATGTAATGGGATCCGTTCCCATCTTACCAGCCCTATTCCTGGTTTGACGGAAGGTCGTCACCGTACAAGATTCCTCGTGAAATTTAAGTGATGGTAAGAGATCAAAGAAAAGAAAAGAATAAATAGAAGATAACCAAGGAAGATTTGCTAATTAGAAGGAAGGAACTTCTTGGAAACCCAAGAGCTGTAGTGTGGGGTAGTAACGATTTTAGCACGATATAGATCGCTGTTTCATAAAGTGTCTCCTAGCTAGATATGTCTAGCATGGCTTTAATCGATGGCTTGAAAAACGAAAATTCTTATTACTGAAGCATGTCAAGTTGTTCTGTTGTCAAGCCATTCTGCTGCTCTTTCATTGCCTTGTATTATATGCTCAACCGCGTGTTTGGTCTGGCGTGTACTTCCAGATGAGTCGGATTAAGGAAGTGTTTATCCTTTTACCAGTTTAGACCAATTGGTCTGATAAACTTACGCTTCACTCGAGATTATAAATTTTTGAAACCTTTTATTCCTTTTCTTTTTCTTTAATCTTTCAAAAAACACCGAAACAAAAAAGATCGTGTTTTGAAGTAAAAGAAAAAAAAGATAAAAAATATTTTAATCATTTGTATGATATGTTGTCCTACCTCTATAGTTTCTCGAAGTTATTTTTTATATCTGAAGTAAAAAGATAATGCTATCACAATATCTCATGACTTCCTTAGATAACTCATGGCAACGACCACGCTCTTCCTCTTTCAATAATTAAGCATTTTGTCAGGATAGACCTCTTTGTTTATAAATATTCCTCATCTACAGCACCAAATAGCTAGGTTGTTGTTTTTGTTGTTGTTGTTTTTTAATGAGGAATCAGATTTCCGATCTGAACAGTTTTTCTTGGATCTCCACAGGTCCATTTCCATATCTGGATATTATCTGATCCGGGAGAATGTATTGTGTCGTTGTCATGGCGAAGATAACCCCAGAAGAAATCCAGAATTTGCAGGAAAGTTCCGCTTATCAAAGCTCTGGATGAGAACTACAAACAAAACTGCCATATCGGTTCACAAATGCGGAATCAATACCTCTTGCACCAAAGTAAAGTAGCAGAAGTCCCAAAGCATGACTGATTTTGACGGGTATCGGTTATCTCGTTTACGGATGGTGTTATATGATGGAATCCGGTCCACAATACAGATCGGTTTTAATTAGTTGGAAAACCGAGACTTCATTCGAATACTATTCACATGGCGCTCCAGTTAATGGGTAAACTAACACTTATTGCTCTTCGAAAATAGCAAAAATAACAAAAGCTCCATTGGTTATTAATATCGCATGCTAACTTGAATTTCTTTGAGTACCAGACCTGGTAGAATATTATGTCTAGAGAATTTTAATTGGAGCCACATATTATTACATATTTTGGCATCAGGCGCTATTCAAATAAACACCATGAAGTCATAAAACATAATTATCCTTGTAGCATCTTCTTTTATCTGTATAATTCTCTTCTTGGATCTCGTGACAACAGGCTTTATGTACAATAACATAAGTTTTCTTACTTGCCTAACAGTAATAAATAATATGTCTGTTTAGCTTGCATATTGTATTTAAATTCTCAATTTTGTCAATTGCCAAACTTTTTCCGGCCGTTTTGTCCACCACGGCCATTATTCATACAGGTCCAGTTGGATATCATGGAAGAACACCATATAAAACTAAACAATCCTTTTCTAAATTCACGCCATTCTAAACGGATATTCAAATTGATAGCAAGCATGCTGCTCTCTGAACCATGCTCAGAAATCAATTCTAGCCTCGCCATTATTGAACTTCTATTGTCATCACTGGTTCTCAAACCAACGGACCCTGCCGTGTCCCCTGAGACAAGTGGTCGGGCGGTTCCTGGCAAGCTGTTGCCAGACTAGAAATGTGCAACTGAAATCGCTTAAATTGAATAAATTCATGAAAGAAACCTTTACACGGTTGAACAAAATCTGAACTCAAAATGACAGTGGAACAAATGACCAGTGGCTATGCGCCATGTGGTCTGTTGACTTTTTTGTGTGACCATCTAGAATTTCTTTTTTATATATATTCGAAATTTGGTGGAATTAATTGTAACGAGACACCTATTGTGTATTTTTTAGAGCACAGACCAGAGATTGAAGAGGAAAGAATTCTCACACGATTATTTTTTACTCTTTTCGGTTTTGGTTTTTTTTTTTGCTTTGTTTTTCTTGGTTGGTTTTTTTTTTCGTTTGTTTGTTGTTGTTTTTTTTCAGGGGGTTGTTTTTTTCAGGGGGTTGTTTTTTTTAGAGGGGTGTTTTTTGTTCAATAAAGACAAAGCGTTGAAAGGGTTTACGAGCACTTGTGTTATAAAAGTATTTAGATAAAGACTTTGAAAAAAACTTCAAATAAAATTTGCAATCAAGAGATTGACTACTGGATAAAATTCCTCACTTAACTCTGATTACTTTGTTCTGGTCAAGCGACCAGCACTGTACCCAAGGTCAGTGTGAGATTGTCCATTCCTAGTGCCCATCACACGTATTGCCGCTGGGAGGACAGTCTGTGTGTGTATGTGTGTGTATGTTTGTATGTCTGTAGGTTGGGAGGTGTTAACTTTGTTGATGAGGTTCACTGAATCCTTGAATTATGCATGAACCGCTTCGCGATGTATAGAAGCTTTTCAATAATCTGGTATGTTTCGAGCTGGTCAGAAAGATTCTAGCCCGCGCAAATTCGAATCTGCGTGGTTGGAAAATCACCTTTGTGTGGATGAGATAATTATATCGACGTTGTTACAGGGCCAGATAGATGATGGATAATCGAACAAAAAGGTAAAATTTATACTAAGCTGGGACTTTAGAAAGTTTGAAGAAAAAGAGCAAATGCAAACATCATTTCCGTTAAAATATACTCATAAAGAATCCGCTTTTCCTTGGAAATAATGCTGCACGATGTCTATAAAGAGAGCCGAGTTGCTAAACCCCTTTTACAGAATCGACTTCAGCATCCGGCAGTTCCATCCTGCTGGGCAGTGACTGCTGGTGGCAATGAGCTCTCAATACAACCAGCTATGATTTCTTTCTTTTGTTTCCATTCTGTTCTTCGGTAATACAACTTTTCCTTCTATATTCCGTGCGTTGTATAACCATAGACTTAGTCGTGCTTTAACCAAAGTTCGAGTATCATAAAATAATGAGGGGGACATGACAGAACTTCAAAATGGGAGAATCTCTGCGTGGACATTATGGGGGAATACAATAAGGATATTGTAATAAACAAAAAAAAAATGTCTTTTATGTTTTTCTTTAGAGTTAACAAACATTTTCATAGCATTTTCATTATAAACTTTTGAGCGTTGTTACTTCTTCTATTCCTTTTTTTTTACTCTTTCTCTCTGTCTCTCTCCCCACTCTTTATCTCTCTCTCTCTCTCTCTCTCTCTCTCTCTCTCTCTCTCTCTCTCTCTCTCTCTCTCTCTCTCTCTCTACCTCTCTCTCTACCTCTCTCTCTATCTCCACTTTGCTCTCTTTTTTTTTCTTAA
Source organism: Elysia crispata (assembly GCA_033675545.1). Lineage (NCBI taxonomy): Eukaryota > Metazoa > Mollusca > Gastropoda > Plakobranchidae > Elysia > Elysia crispata. The sequence goes on from JAWDGP010005165.1 coordinate 145,017, forward strand.
ATCCGTTTTACCAGTCAAATATTTTTTCTCTGTTTCTTCATACATTTGTGACCAATCGAGAGTAAGTAAAATGTGTCTTTATATCTATGTATATCCGTGTATCTTTCTCAATGTATCGTTTGTTTCCTCAACTATTCACCCTGTGTGGGTGTTTGTAGAGAATTTTAGTCTCCAAGCATAAATTCAAAGGCAAACTCAAAGAGAAGATTTCGGGCGACACTAAGATTTTTTAATTGATAATAATATTCTTAACTTTAACAAAGAGTCCAACACGAATACTATGACTTTCCCTCAAGTGACAGTTGGGAATGGTTAGATAAGATGAGTCTCTCCACCAAATAACCCAGCCAAGGGTCGAACCCTAGACACTTAAACTGTCGTCCAGCGCTCTAACTTACAACTTCTTTCCCAATACACGCCTCTTAAGATTTCCCGTCTGTTTCATGATATCCTTTGTTCCATTATAATATGATTTTCTCTTTATCTCTTAGTGCCCGGCTGGTTATTGCACTATTACATAAGAAGAAAGGATACAAGTAATTAGTTTTTTCTGCATATTCCGAGGCTTTAGTTGTTGGCAAGATAGAGGCTAATAATTGTTTTTGTTATCGTTTTTTATATAAAATTCTTCTTGGGTGTAAAACATGTTCGCAGTAGAGGGCGGGGGAGAAGAGCCAACCAACAAACCGGTCGAAGCATGGATCATAAAGTTTAACAAGCTTCTCTCTGTCATGTTTATCTATGCGTGGTATTGATTTCTAAGAGCAACTGATTCCATAGTCCGATAGAACTGGGTGGAATTTTTTTAAAGAACGGGAAATTTTTATTTGAAACGCAAAACACAGACCGACACAAGCAACGAGTAGCTTTTCTTTCTACAGGTCTTTCTTAAACAGGCTCTATAATTATAGAGACTGGTAGACTGATTTGTTCAACTATCGTAGACTGATATTAAATCCTTGTATTCTTCATGTACAGGTGATCTGTTCACGGGCACACCATCAGGCTATCGATCAAGGTCGTTAAGAAGAGATGGAAGATCACAGGTTGATATTAACTTTCGATTTCTCTTGTGTACTCCATAACATCTGAGGTAAGGTTGGAACAAAGAGCTTTTCGATGTGCGAGCTAAACATCTAAAAGTATCTAAAAGCCAACTCCCCAGTCTGAATGGCATAAGCCAAGCTTGAAGTAGCGGGCTCTCATTGGGAACTAGTAAAACAATCACACAAGCCCAAATATCTCTGTACTGTGTTCTCGCGTCGTCATTCTAGGCGACAGCAATCCGAATATTAATAACAATGATTTTGATTATCGTGATAGTCTACAAAAATTGTGGGTTTTTTTTATAAAAGGTAAATATACTTAATCAGATCCTGAATTGAGTTGGAAGAGGCGAAGATCCAATTCTACGCTATTAAACCGAAAAAGAAAAGATTTTTAATACTGTCTTGGTAGCTCAAGAGATGCTATTTTGATAGCTCAAGAGGTTCTATCTTGATAGCTGAAGAGGTACTATCTTGATAGCTCAAGAGATGATATCTTGATAACAGAAGAGGTATTATCTTAATAGCTCAAAAGATGATATCTTGATAGCTGAAGAGGTACTATCTTAATAGCTCAAGAGATGATATCTTGATAGCTGAAGAGGTACTATCTTAATAGCTCAAGAGATGATATCTTGAAAGCTCAAGAGATGCTATTTTGATTACACAAAAGATACTAACTTGATAGCTGAAAAGATACTATCTAAATAGCTCATAAGATGCTAATTTGATTGCTCAAAAGGTTTTATCTTGACAGCTCAAAAGGTACTATCTTGAAAACTCAAAAAAGATATTATCTTGATAGCTCAAAGATACTATCTTGATAGCTCAGGAGATGCTATTTTGATTGATCAAAAGATACTGTCTTGATCTTGATAGCTAAAAATACACTATATTGATAGTTTATCTTGATAGCTCAAGAGATGATATCTTAATTCCAGAGCACTGTTTAAGAACCTAAGAAATATTAGTAGAAAAAAAATTCCAAAAACCATCTTGATAGCTCAAAAGACTAAAAAGTGCAGCGATTGTTGATTTATTTCATGGATAACTGAGACATCAGGATGCTTTTTTACAGCAAAATGAACAAAGACAAAGATTAACGTGTAGAACGTTTACAGCCAAGAGAAAAAAATTAAGGCAACAAAGGCATAAGAAAAGTGTAAAAGCAAAAGAAAACAGACATCAGTAACTGTTGCTGAAGGCGATCTTCTATATTACGTTTGTGGTAGTTGTTGTTGTCCCCCTTTCCCCTCAATTCATTTCAAATGGAAGCAAACATCGTATCAAAAGTCGACAAGACTTACCTCCTGACCATGAAAGCCGAGTCCAGAAACACAAACCGGACGCCGTGGAGTGTGGTTATCTGCGCGAAGTGAAGACATGCGGCTTTCCAGGTGTCATGTCGACCTGGTCCGACCCGACTCACGTGACCATCGTTTGCAGATTTGGAGATATTGCCCAGCGCCTCCAGCTCCTTCTGCTTGTGGTCTGACGTCATGTAGAGATCCAGATCGGTCGTGCTGATGGTTTTGTTGGCCCCAGAAGATTTGGAATCTGGGACTGTCATTTTTACAGTGGTTTGGTTCTGGAGAAAATTGTGGGAGAGTTTGTTAGGACAGTGGTTTGGTTCTGGAGAAAATTATGAGAAATTGTTAGGGCAGTGATTTGGTTCTGGAGAAAATTATGGGAGAGTTTGTTAGGAGAGTTGTTTGGTTCTGGAGAAAATTATGAGATGGTTTGCTAGAGTAGTGTTTTGGTTCTGGAGAAAATTCTGAGAGTTTTTTAGGACAGTGTTTTGGTTCTGGAGAAAATTATGAGAGAGTTTGTTAGGGCGGTGTTTTGGTCTTGAGAAAATTATGAGAGAGTTTGTTAGGGCGGTGTTTTGGTCTTGAGAAAATTATGAGAGAGTTTGTTAGGGCGGTGTTTTGGTCTTGACAAAATTATGAGAGAGTTTGTTATGACAGTGGTTTGGCTCTGGAGAAAATTATGAGAGAGTTTGTTACGGTAGTGTTTTGGTTCTGGAGAAAATTATGAGAGAGTTTGTTAGGGCGGTGTTTTGGTCTTGAGAAAATTATGAGAGAGTTTGTTAGGGCGGTGTTTTGGTCTTGAGAAAACTATCAGAGATAGGCCAAGATACCAGTATAAATCAACAACAAACACTTTGATCGTACTTCCTCGCCATTTATTCCATATTGACTATAAATGTTTCTATATACTCTATATTTTTAACTTCATTTTATCTTAAGTATCAAACAGAAAAGATTTCCTTTAAACCTTCAGTTCCTGTTGAATTAAAATTTTCTTAAACTTGAATGTAAACGCATGAGAGCTGTGCGTTTTGTATTAATTCATTAAACCTCTTGATAGTCTTTTGACTTTGCTAAAACGTTTTTTTCGTTGCAAATGTGCTGAACAAGAATCAAAAGCTTACTCTTTTGTTACTTTTGTTTTTGTTTTTTTGTTTTTTGTTGTCTTCTTTTTTGTTCAGAAATAGAATCTGCTGAATATTTGTAAATAATGCCATTAATCACTTAACACGAAAAACCATATTGCTATTTTACTTAAAAATAATAAATCAGATGCTGAAATCGAGCATGTTTTTCAGGGTTGAACATACCTAAATATATAAGTAGGGCTTAATCTGTTTATTTTTTTTTGATTAATTGATACAGTCGATCCACACAAAATGATCTCAGGTAATATATTAAGTAAGTCCCCAAGCGAGGCGCAACTGAATAGTCTCATACTCAACCATGGATGGTGAGGGTATCGACCTGGCAGTCAACAATCCTTATAGATATCAGGGCGTGAGACTTCATCACTCAACCACTTCATACATGAAAAGGGTGAGGATGGATTTCATTTCTTTAAATAATTACTAGACTTGGACGCGTAAGTTCTGTCTCACGGTACTAATGTAAAGATGCCATCTAATATTTGTGCGCTCGTTATCAATTCGTTTGCCTTAAAGAATTTAACCTCTTTCAAATTTTAGTATTGAAGGCGGAAGCTACTTGTTTCATTAATTCAATAAAGGTTAATGGAAAAATAAATACACTGTTAGTAATAATATTCATAAAAATAATAATATTTACAATTAATATTAATAATAATAATAATAATAATAATAATAATAATAATAATAATAATAATAATAATAATAATAATAATAATAATAATAATAATAATAATAATAATAATAAAGTCTACATCGAGCTCAACCAGAGAGGGAAATATAGAGCACTAATGTTAGATTTGTAGTCCACACGGGACCTATAAAAGCCTCTTTACATGAATAATAATAATATCCGTTGGTGCTTGTAATGCAGTCACTTTCTGTTCAACCTACTATTTACTACTATATTATTATTATTATTATTATTATTATTATTATTATTATTATTATTATTATTATTATTATTATTATTATTATTATTATTATTGCTATTATTATTATTGTTATTATTGTTATTATTGTTATAATAATAATAACAATAATAATAATAATAATAATAATAATAATAATAATAATAATAATAATAATAATAATAATAATAATAATAATAATAATAATAATAATAATAATAATAATAATAATCATGTTGTTGTTGTTGTTGTTTTTATTACAACTTTACCATCTTCACCAATCATGCAATTACACTAAACAGTTAAGACAAGCAGCAAAAATGAAGTGTTAACTGCAGAAATTATGAGTCAGTAATACAATTATTTCCAAATCAAACATCTCATATCTACGATGATTCTATTTCTATATCAAGACTGATAATTTACCCGAGATCAGGTCACTTCTCTCTCAGAGACTGTGGGAGACAAGACGAGACTTACCTCAGTGGATCAACTGGTCAGTTGCAGATCTCCACCAGGACTGGACGTACCCAACACCTCTGTCCTGTGTGAGTAGTTTCCCCTCGTCAGATCAAGCTGATCCCCCCGAGCTGAGCTGTGGGACTCTGGCTCGCGACACATCAACAGCGGCAGAGGGCCACCGCTGGTTTTATTCTGTCCAAGATACCCTCCGCCTCCCCCCGATCCCAACCCTTCTCCACCCGCCCAGCCGGAAAATCTATTTCACATCCCCAATCCTCTTCGTTATCCTCCTCACCAGATCCTCGCGACTCATTGTGAAAGAAAACCCGTGAAAGATACAATGTTTTAGCAGTTCTTTGTCGTGAGCTTTGTGGAATCTTTTTCTCCTTGTGCCGTATTGGCAGATTAAAGTTTTTTTTTTGCTTTTTCTCTCCCTACCGTTCAGTCTCTTTCTTTCTTGCTCACTCTTTTTTTTTCTCTATATCTCTCACACTCTCTTCCTCTCTCTCTCTCTCTCACTCTCTCTCTCTCTCTCTCTCTCTCTCTCTCTCTCTCTCTCTCTCTCTCCTTGTTTCTCTCTCTCTCGTTATCTTTCTCTTTTTGTCTCTCTATCTTGTTCTTGCCCCTCTGTTTCTCTTCATCTGTTAGGCCTTTTACCTAAAAAAACTATCCATCCTTTTTTCTAGTTCTCTAGTTCTCTGTGTATCTAAATCTAAATATCTGTCTCTCTATGTAATATATGTCTCTCATTATCTATATATCTATTAACCTTTTAACTGAAAAAAATTAAATAAGCGCTCAATTAAATGAAATTGCAGATGTGTTAACAGCAATATGTAAGTACAAATTTATAAATCTATTTACTTTGCGAACTAGCAAGCTGTCTATTTACTTACTCAAACAGTCACCATACATGAAACTGGCCAGGACTGTAGGTAGAGGGAGTTCCTCTTGGCCTAATCTCTGCTCACCCACCATCACTAGGCAGTAACTTTACGCCTCACTGGTTTTGTTCATTAACTTAAAAAAAATTCGGTCTCTTCGGTCTTTTAGGAGCTTCGGCACCGAAATAGAACCGCGACAGTAATTTTTTTTTCAGGGAAATTATTAAAAGTATCAAAAATTTGTTCTGACCGAATGATTTTCTTACTTTCCTGCTCCTTTCAATGTAAAAAGTGTTGTGACATCTTTCAAATTGTGCCCATGCTTTAATCTAAAAAATTATGCTCATTTTAATACGTAATAGGCTGCAAAAGAGGGAAAAAAATATAAAAGTTGTTAAAATATAGTGCAAAAACCATATGAAGAATATCTCTGAGCTAATTTGATAGTAATAATAAACAAAATAGCAATATGTAATAAAGTTGTCTGAAACATACGATCCCCTTTAACGGCTCAAAACCTGTACCACATAACCGGAAACATTGGTTCATCAACTTTGTAACGGAACATGTTGCAGAACTTAATTTCATTCTTTAGTTTGTTTCGTTCTTTGATATAGACTGTCCATAATAGAGCGATCTCAAACATTTTCTGCACATCAGACAAGCCGCCGTCGGGCAAGGTGGAACTTAAAAGAAATGGTCCCAAACTCACTCGGTCATCAACGGTTCTGAGCCTCGAACCCGCATAAAATGTCGTGGCGGATATCACGGCAAACGGTCTAATCCCACAACCACCAGCGCTCCTCTCTAGATGGACTGGGTCTCCAGCAACTGGTCACGTGAAAAGTCATAGACTACAACACATTTTGCCATATGGTTAAGAGAAGTGTTTTGTGTACATGAGATTAGCTGCATCAGTTTGTGGTGATTTTACAGGTAAGATTGAGCTATATTTGCTCATCTTGCGGTGCTTTATTGGTGAACATCGTTACGCTACAGATCAAAGCTATAAAGCTCTCTTAAATAATGAATAGCATTTCTACTTTCCTATTATTTTATTTTTCCTTGCTTGAAATGTTCCAGTTGTAGTTCACTTGGTGAAAAATTTACATTTTAGATTTCTGATTAACCTGTTACGCCATGAGAGTCAGCCACCTAATGGTTTCTCAATCGATGGTCCTCCCAGTGGAGGAAGTATGTGTTGAATAATTACCATTTTTGTAAACAAAGGGAAATGTGATGAACGAGAGAGAGAGAGAGAGAGAGAGAGAGAGAGAGAGAGAGAGAGAGAGAGAGAGAGAGAGAGAGAGAGAGAGAGAAAAGAGAGAGAGAAAAAGAGAGAGAGAGAGAGAAGAGACTGTAGATATGGACAGATGGGTGAAAGGGAAGAAAAAGGAAAAAGTGTGCAGGGGGTGGGGAGGGGACTGTCATGATAAATGTAAAAACGATTTGTGTTAGCTCCAGTACCCAAGAACTTGAAGAAGAGAACACGAGGTCATTGTGAAACAAAATAATAGACAGAACAACGCTTAAAAGTATGAAAGCAGAAATGCTCTCTAAATATCTGAAAAAAACTAAAGGCCTGTTATGTACTTCTAAGGATAGGAGAAGTTGTCGACAGATTTGATAGGAAACGGTCCAGTTATTCCTGAGTAAAAGCATTGCCTGTCACCTCAATGAAAACTTTATACTTGTACTTGTGTTTCTGGGGACAGGGATGCTGAAGGCTAAGTTATCAAAAGTCAAAAGTCTGCAATAGCGACCGGGAAAACGGAACAAAAAAATGTCTTTACCGATTAAGTGAAAATCAGCAAATATTTCAGGACCAGACATTGACACTCTGAGTTTGAAGGTTGTTGGACTCTAATAGAAACTGTTACCCAACACCGTCGCACTAGTTCTCTTTCTTTCTGGGCAGAATAAATATTTTAACATCTTGACAGATTTTTTTCCGGTTTTCACTTGAGGAGCTTCAATGAAATATTTCTGGTAGGGTGGATTTATTCTTTTTCTGAGATGGGTAATTAATAATGTAGACCAGTCCATTAGTTAAATAAATAGTTTTGTTCCTAAAAATATCTGGTTAAATAAACATCATTGTTTCAGAGGATGGCGGGATTTTAAAGTCAATGGTTAGAAGACGTAAATTGTCGTGCAATCCTTTTTTACAAAGTTGGGATATTGATCTTTTACAATCATTATGTCTTTGTGCTTCAGCTAAAATAAAACATATTCTGTGCGATTTTCCCAACCCAGTAATAGTTTTTGTCATCTGCTCTAATGCTACAAAATATCGTGACTTTCTCATCAAAGAGCTGGTGTTGAATAACTATCTATCTTAAATGATGTTTCTTACATACTTTGCAAGTCTTTTGTAGAGATTTTAATGGCATTTCATATAGTTCTGAAAGTCAAAAAAAAAAAAAGAAAAGGAGTAAGAGAAAGAAATTACAACATAATAATTATCTAACAAGATTAATAGCAGGAGCAAATCATTAATAAATAGCAATTACAACAACAACAACAACAACAACAACAACAACAACAACAACAACAACAACAGTAGCAGCAGCAGCAGCAGCAGAACTAGCAGCAATAATTTTACCAACATATTCTTCTTAATTATCTGCAGCTTCATAAGTTTAGCATCACTTCCTTCCTTGTATCACTTGAAGGTCAAAGATATTAACAATATTGGATTATGTTACGTACAGCAAAAAGTGTACTCTCGATTGAGTTCTTAAGATCAAAACAATTTTTAATCACCTCATTTGGCGACCTTTGAGTGGTGTACTGCTTTACAAAGCATAAAGCATAAAGATATAAAGTTTTTACTAACGAAATGGTCACAGCACTCAATATTTTTTTTATTTTTACGTCGAAGGATTCCACGAGTCAAAGCTTTGCTTCCCTATCACAGTATAAAAACATATGTCTAGATTAAAAGGATGTGGTTGTTTTGGTTTATTCAATTTTGGTTAAGAATAATGTTTCAAAGATTATATTTGGTTGAGGGAGAATATCGTACATTATCGTTAGCGTAATGGATATCTTTGTCACGATACCTATCCTATTTTTGAATAACAAGAATTTTTCGTTGGTTTCTAGATCGCAATATCGTCGCATTATGGTACAAGTTAAAAATAGGAGGTATAAAATTTATGAGCCTGTCATTAATGCGCTGTTGAACCAATATAACAAGTGCCTACAAATTAATGAGGTTTGTACCGAAATATGGAAATGCATACCAGTTTATGATATGGATTCCCCTAGAGAAATTTGTGGGTTTTGGTTCGTTTTCAGATTATTTTGGACACCGGTACTGGAAGTATAGCCTTGCATGAGGTGAAACAAACACTTTTGGTCAGTTTCACTGATATCATATTATTCTTTCATGCCAATTGAGTTGTTTTTTTTTTCTTATCTCCCTTCAATTAAGGAAATCTTACAAACCAGAAACAACATTGATCTTGGAATAACATTCTTGTTTGCTTACTTTTCTTCTTTTATGATCATCCAGAGGGTTTATCTTCAGCGATATCAAACATTCAGTCATAAATCTAGATAGTTTTCTATGGGGATTTTGTGAAATGTTGTTAGTCTTATCTGCTTGAAACGCAGGATTTTGTAAATTTTGAATAATTATACGTCTCTTAGTTCATCAATTATTCAGAATGGATCTAGAGAAACTTTACTTTTAAGAGTTAAGAATTTTTTCTCCTCCTACAGCCCTATTGCCTTAAAACACTGAAAGCAAAAAGTATGTGGATATTATCTGATTTCATGACCCTGTGACGCACTGCTTAATCTTGATGTCCAACTGGATCAAGAATGCGCCGCTTTACTCCCGATGTCCGACTTGGCCAGCAACGCGCCGCTTTACTCTCGATGTCCGACTTGGCCAGCAACGCACCGCTTTACTCCCGATGTCCGACTTGGCCAGCAACGCGCCGCTTTACTCCCGACGTCCGACTTGGCCAGCAACGCGCCGCTTTACTCCCGACGTCCGACTTGGCCAGCAACGCGCCGCTTTACTCCCGACGTCCGACTTGGCCAGCAACGCGCCGCTTTACTCCCGATGTCCGACTTGGGCAGCAACGCGCCGCTTTACTCCCGACGTCCGACTTAGCCAGCAACGCGTTGCTTTACTCCCGACGTCCGACAAGGCATGTATTCTATTGTTTTAATATAACTAGACCTCTTCGCAATTGCGAGCTTTCATGTTTGCTGAAAGGAGGAAAAAGAATCTGCTGGATTCTATTCGCGACATGGAGGATGGGTAAACATTTCCAGGAATAGACCTTTTCAAATTAAAGGTACGTTTATGCTCCTAGATCTACACTGTGATATTTGCAAACCAAAATTTATATTAAAGTTAATGTTGATCTAGGATACCCTGGTCCTGGCCCTCGATTCGTCCCCCACACAACTCATTCCCAAACATAAATAAATGAAATAAATGAACCAAATACCATATTATTCATAGTGCCCCACGTGGAACTTTCTAAAGAATTCAATTTTGACTAAGATCATTCGTCATAGGCCATGTTGATCATCCATCAATCTGATCAGATTCTCGTCCAGTTTTCTATGACCATAGCCAGGGTTCTTGACCAGTTTAAACAGTCCACAAACACGGTAACTAACTTCGCCGCCTTATCAAACAGTAAATCTATTTTTGTAAAGGCAGACAAGAGGCCAGGTATTTTGTCCAAAGCACAAGGACATAGTAAATAGTAGGTTGAACAGAAAGTGACTGCATTACAAGCACCAACGGATATTACTATTATTCATGTAAAGACGCTTTTATAGGTCCCGTGTGGACTACAAATCTAACATTAGCGCTCTATATTGCCCTCTCTGGTTGAGCCCGATGTAGACCTTGATCTCTGGATGACTGCAATGCTTACCACTTCATCAAACTTTCACAATGGACTCATTGAATGAATGAATGGTTCGTTGGTTGATTGATTGATTAATTGGTTGTCAAGCAAACTTGGTCTTTATATCAAAGTTCTTTTATATTGGCTATCACAAAATTATAAGCAGAAATGAGAGAAGAGGAAAATTAAGCTCTAACTTAGAAAACAAGAGAAGTTAAGGAGCAGACCAAAATCACATTAAAGGAGAGGAAAATACATTTATGTATGTACCAGTATTTTTATCAGTGGGATTTTCAACGTGTATGCCCATAGACCAGTTTTTAATTTTGTACAGTTTAATGAAAAAGATTTTAACCAAACCCACAAGGAACACTTTTTGTACCTCCTGGTATGTAAAGAACGTATCTCTTAATCATTATGGTTTTAAGCCACAAGGACTCGGTCACCTCTCTCCTCTTATCATGTGACCTCCCCCATCATGAACGTCCACACCATGATGGCCGGTCGTTCTGTAGAGTTCTCTGTCCAAAGCTATGCTTTCCGCTGCAGCAAGATCTGTCACCAAATCTCTCTCGACATCATCATTCAATCTTTTTTTTTTTGTTGTTCTGCATCTACTTCTATTATGACCTGATTAGTTTCTATCATATTCATATTGCCCACGAGGAGCAATCTCCATACAATATCTGACCACTAAATCATCAATTCCCTTCATCTGATTGGTCAGTCCTCACGGCATATGACTTTAAGGGACTTAGGAGACGTGAAATTGTCTAAAACAATTAACTGTAAAGAAAGGTAACAATGGCTGCACTGCTGTTATTGCTATTACTACAGTTACTGTATGATAGTTAATCAACCTATAGTAATATTTGTATTTTTTCACATCTACAGCTTGGGCTTTCTATGAGAATTCAGTATGATCTCGCCGCTAATTTAACATATCTTGTCATAGGCAGACATCCATGTCGGAAGGCTGGTTAGGTAACGTTATAGATTTGTAGAATCTAGAACGTAGATGTAGGTTTGGAGTTCGGGTAAAAACACTATATAAAGATTCATTAATCTGTTCTCATGATGGTATCAACAATACTTTAAATTACACAGCACAGCTCTTGAAACAAATAAATCCAGTACAAAGTTTCACGACAACCAGTAACCGCATCCTTCTGGAATAACGGTAGATTTCCTTCCTGAGAATGAATAACACAAGGGTGGACCAATATGGAGTGATGTGCTGACTGTAAGCAACACGGAGAGCTTCAAATGTGGATCTAGTGCCGGCCAATCAGGCCTTGTGTTCCAAGGTCACCAACGCCAACGGGCACGGCGCCCCATGATGATAACTAAAGCTAAAGACGGATAACTTTAAAACTAATTTCTAAATCTAGGTCTAGATCTAGATATATAGAAAAAAAAAGAACGTGAAAAATTAATTATTGGTTATGGCTTAATAGCCTTTTGTGGATTCAGCAGAAATGAAAAAAAAAGTTAAATAAATAAATAAATAAATTCATTGCTTTAATTTTAAGACTCGAAGCCATGGATTCTTTGTCCATGTAAAATGCTTTCTGCCACGAGTTGATAGCTCAGTAAGCGCATGAACACTTTTAAATAAGTGTAGGAATCTGAAGTGGCCTCACATTTAGAGCGAAGTAACTTTTGAAAAGCAAAACTTGCAGGCATGGGTAAAGGTCAGTAGATCTAGAAGGAAAAGTCAAAAAAGGGAAGAGCTTGATATAGAAAGAAATCCACAGAGAGAAAGAGGAGAGAGAGAGAGAGAGAGAGAGAGAGAGAGAGAGAGAGAGAGAGAGAGAGAGGAGAGATAGTTTAAAATAAGAGGGAAGAGAGAAAGGTGAGATACAAGGTCTAAAAGGAAATAGGCACACAAACAAGTTATTCGCGGGGAAATTTTAAATTTGAATTAAAAATTACAAACTGGAAACCTTTTCTTCGAACGGAACCCTGATATCAATTTGTCGGGGCTGTTTTAATATACTTATTATACTTAACGTATCTCATACGTTAACTATTTATATAAAGTGTGCTCTTTTTCATGGAATTATCTTACGCTCCTAATGCGATGTGCCCTATCACCACAGCTAAAAATCTCTTAAACGGTGAAGAACATAAAATACAGCTTCTGGTTCCTGGCTTGGTTCCTCCATGTTCTGAAAGATTTGTCCTCTGCTTAGCAGTTTAGGGTTGCTGTTATCGCCGTCGACACATTGTGACTTCATTAGCTTATAAACTAACCAGATTGACAATTATGGCTTTTATAAGTGTCAAAAATCATTTGTGGAGATATCCCGACTTGAAATCAATAATATTAACCTCGATACGGTTTGTATTATTGTCTGATAATTATTCTTTAACTTTAAAACTCGCCTTTTAGAGTCCTTGTACTATTTTTTAGACCGGACTTTGGTTAATTTTGAAATATTCGAAGCTAGTTATTTGGAATTTCCTATGATAATATTTTAGTGACATTTTTTTTTAACTTGTTTACATCGTTTAAGTGATCGTGAAAATTCTTTCCCTCAACCAGTGAAAACACAAAAAGCACCTTGTCTGTGGTTAATGTGAGAAAATACGCCGTTTCAAATTAACTAGATTTGGTAGATGACCGGAAGACGCACCCGTGGTGATTCACTTGCTCTTATGATTCTTCTGTTCGGGCTGGGCTAGGGTCAGGGGGGAGGGATTGGGGAGAGAGGGGGTGGGGGGGGGGGGTGTTGTATGTGTGTGTAAGTGTGTTGTTGGTTGTTGTTTTTGGTTTTGTTTGTTTGTTTTTTGTTTTTTTTTTGTTTTTGTTTGTTTGTTTGTTTGTTTTTTGTTTTGTTTTTTTGGGGGAGCGGGGGGGCTCCACTGACATTTTCTTCTTTAAACTGTTTGGCACTGTCTAAAGTACGAAAAAGCGTATGCATATTATGCTCTTCTCATATACGGAAGAATACGATCTGGAAGGGAAAGGGGGGATCGACAGACACCAAGAGATACAAAGACATGGATAGTGAGACAGAGATAGAGAGAGCGGGTGGGAAAGATACAAGAAAGGAAGGGAGCTATAGAGAGAGATGTTAGACAAAGGAGAAAGAAACACAGACAGCGAGAGAGAGAGAGAGAGAGAGAGAGAGAGAGAGAGAGAGAGAGAGAGAGGGAGGGAGGGAGAGATCGAAGTTTATTAGAATTATAACAACATGGGGATTCATCAAAAATCGAAATATGCCGAGAAAAAGAATTGGCAAGAGTTGTAAGACTTGGCATTTCTTCTGGTAGGCTCAGACTCAACGTTTTCTAACTGCATTATTCTGTGAAGAACGAACCCAAAATCACCACTTTGATAATAAGATTTAAAAAATCAATATCTGCCGGGTTTGCTACTTGTAAGTTAATTCTTGTTATTTAAGATTTAACTAAAAGTGCAGCAAGATTTTGCCTGTCGAAAAAGAACGCTGTCAGTTCAATAAAGTGTGGGCGAGGGTTTCTGTATGGTAAGGGGTTCAGGGCCGCACATTTGACACACATGTTTGGTGAGAGGGAGATTGAGTGGTGAAATAACTGATTAATGAATGGATGGCAGAATTGATGGTTTGATTGGTGGGAATGCTCAATAGCTCAGTCCGCAGAAAGAATCAAACATTTAGAGGTTCTAATACGACATGTGACTGAGCCATGGATCGGGTGGTAGGGTAGGATCTCACCTAATCAGCCCTAGCCTTGACTGGATGGAGAGTCGCTGTCCCCGAAGGAAATTCTTCGAGTTACTCAGGGGATGTAAACCTGCTAAAAAAAATTCGTTTTTTTTAATTTATTCTTTTAATTATATGATTAGTTAATAATCTCATATCTTTGGTATTTGTTGGGATTTTTATTTCGTAATTTTTCTTTTGTTTGTTTTGGTTTGTTTTTTCCTTTTGATTATAGACGTATTACTCCCTGGCTAGCTAGTAAATTGGCCGGTTCAGAAAATACTCAAAGAATTATTAGTTAAGTAAAAAAAAAATTCAAGAGCTTGATTGACATGTGAGTTAGTTGGTAAATTGATTGTTTGATTGATCAAAGTCTTGTTAAACTGAAATTTGTTTTTATCAACCTATCCAGTGGGTTGTTGAATAATTCATTGTTTGACAAATCATGCAAATTTTATAAGTATGCTTGAGTTATTCATTGATCGATTGATTGATTGATTGACTGGTTGATTGATTGATTGATTGGTTAATTGATTGGTTGATTTAGAGATTATTAAGAGAATTTCATGGCGGATCAGTTTTATTAGTAACTTGCAAAATGAACCTAATAATTTGACTCGTTGAACAATTGAACAATTGATTGATGATTAATTTGATGATTGATTGATACTGTGTGTGCCTTTTAGACCTAAGTACTATATGTCTATAATTTCTCTTTCTTTATTTTCCATTCTTTGCGTGTTCCTTTTGTCTTCTCTTTATTTGCCCCTAACTACCTACTCACTATTACTATTTTTATTTTAAGTAATTGTTCTCTTTATCCTGTATTCTTTGTATGACTCTCTCTCTCTCTCTCTCTCTCTCTCTCTCTCTCTCTCTCTCTCTCTCTCTCTCTCTCTCTCTCTCTCTCTCTCTCTCTCTCTCTCCCTCTCTCTCTCTCTCTCTCTCTCTCTCTCTCTCTCTCTCTCTCTCTCTCTCTCTCTCTCTCTCTCTCTCTCTCTCTCTCTCTCTCTCTCTCTCTCTCTCTCTCTCTCTCTCTCTCTCTCTCTCTCTCTCTCTCTCGCTCTCGCTCTCTCCCTCCCTCTTATTCTTTCATCTTTTTCCTCTGGCTCTACATATTCTCTGTCAATCAAGATAATTAATCAACGAGTTTGTTGCCTTTCAGCCAGAGGTAGGCTTGGCACTGACCCCCAAAGTCTGACCTTCACACAACTGACCCAAACAGCTACATAACACTTACTTAGGTGTTTTTTTCCCCTCTTCACTTCTTTTGAAACTGTTATCGACTCAGTAATGCCCAGACCTTCCACTATCGGCAGCGTTTGTAAATTGTAATTGCCCACTATGTTTGTGTTTTACATAACTAAAGAGCCTGTTCTTTGAAGTGTGATCAAATATTTTAATTGAATAATTCCCTCCAGGTTTGCCCACTGTAGGGTCGGCCAACTAAAAACATGTTTACGCTTATGAAAAGTGCGCGTTGGGTTATTTTTTTTTCTTTTAACAGTGTCAAAGAGCTATGATCTACTTTGCCCTCACAAAGCATAAAGACTGGTTCCATAGAATTGGTTTTGTTTTTTGTTTTTTCTTCAAGAGTTTTGTTCTCATAGAGAAATATGTTAAGTAGTTTATTAGAACAGCGCTCTGAATGTACTTGCTAGGAGGTGTGAGTGAAGCACTTGAAATATGAGCTGGATCAAAGGTGACAAAAGCCTGGTCCATATGGACCTTGACTTCTTAAGGTTTTTAATGTTTTTGTTAGATTTTCCTGCGCGCTCTCTGTCTCTCTGTCTCTGTCTCTTTCTCTCTCTCACTCTCACTCTCTCTCTCTCTCTCTCTCTCTCTCTCTCTCTCTCTCTCTCTCTCTCTCTCTCTCTCTCTCTCTCTCTCTCTCTTTCTCGCTCTCTCTCTCTCTATCTATCTATTGAGCACTCTTATCAATTGTTCCAACTTATCTTCAAACTATCTATCTATCTATCTATCTATCTATCTATCTATCTATCTATCTATCTATCTATCTCTCTCTCTCTCTCTCTCTCTCTCTCTATATATATATATATATATATATATATACATATATATGTATATATCCCTTTATCTCTCATTATCTATACATCTATTTATAAATCTATGTCTATCTCTCTCTCTCTCTCTGTCTCTCCCTCTCTTTCTCTCTCCCTCTACTACTGTTATTTAGACCTTCACTATTTAGCTATTTTTTTTCATGTTACAGATTTTTTTGCATTGTCTTAAATTTTTTTTTCCGTTCATATTACGAACTCACATATCTCTCTTCTAATGTATTACCCTCCAATGTGATTGTTTTCAATTGATGCCTGTTAATATAAACAACTGTATTTATTCTCGAACCATTTGTAAATATGACTCTTACGTGACAAAAAAGAATATTAACTCCTTTATTTAACAAGAAAGAACAGATTGATACAAATTGATACTCTCAAAAGATTGGATGAAACTTCTCTTTTTCATAATACAAAACACGTGACGTGGTTCACAGAACCTCCTTACTGCATTCTATCTATCGCCTAAGTCAATGCGAGATAAGAGCTCAATGCTATGTCAGGCGCTAGGGCCCGCCATTCTAGTTTCTATAAGATTTTGTAAGTGGGTGGACAGAAATAAGTAGAAATACAATGTATAAAGCGAGGAATTTCTTACTACGCAGATTACAATAATGCTGATTAATAATTTAATTGATATGTGTTTGACGATTACATGCGAATTTCATTCAGTGATCGCTAAGGAAGAAAACCGTTCAAGTCCAAAGAGGTCAAATAAAGGTCAGTCGTCGAAAGAAGAATGGGCAATTTATGATTTTTGTTTTGCTACAAACGTGAAGGTATTATTAGTTCCATATGATTACAATGAGGTTTTGTAACAGACGTGAATGTTCGTGTGTGAGTATGTGTCTCATGATAGATGGAAGAAAATGTGAGTATGTGTGTGTGGATGGGGGGAGGCTGGAATGATGGCAAGTTGCCCTTGCTTGAAAAAAAAACAAAATATTTTTTGTTAAATCCTGTGGGCACAAAACTTACGCTTTTACTATTTTCAAATTCGTTCAATGTTTGCAAGATGCAAACCAAGAGAGGTAAAGCCCACTTCTATTATTTTTCTTCTCTAGCGTGATTTGCTGGCTTTAACATCTTGATTAAGCAAGATATAAAGGGATTTTCTACTCCATGTTAGAGGAGACCAGTGTCTCATAATTGTCGCCCTTGCAATAATGTAATTTAAAAGGGATATAATCCTTTGAATTACTACCCAACGTTTGCTTTAAATCGATTGCCTCCCTTAGAAGAGCTCACCGTGTCTTCATAGAAATTTCTCTCTCCGTTTTGGTCATTAGGCCACGCATAGGAAATAAGCTCACGTTCAGGTGAGATTTTGGAAAAAATATCTATGATTATTTTGTAGATTCTGTTTTAAACAGCCTACAACTTATATCTATATATATATATATATATATATATATATATATATATATATATATATATATATAAGTGTTTGAGGACATGTAAGCGACAGAGGAATAAAAAAAAAACACATGTCACAGACTTCTTCAAATATAAGATTTAAAAACAAAATTTAGACATTCGTGCTTTATTTCAAGAATCCATAAAATAATTTCCTCCTTTGAGAATAATTTATCGTTAGTGTTAAGATGAAATGAAAAAGCATCCATGTTAAAATTATGATCTCTTCAATTAGTAAGAGTTAATTTGGTGAACATGTCAAATTTGGTATGTACACAAAATGAGCAAATGTCAATTAATCTTTTACTGGTATAAAACTCTGTCATGATTTAAATTTACAATCAAGAGGTGAGCTTTCTTAAATAGCATTATCATGATAAAAATTCACTGAAACACACTTGAATAAGCACCTAGAATAAGTATCAAACACGCATAAAAGACATAAAAATATTAGTTTTCATAATGCTTTCACTTATTGCACATGTACTCAAAGAGTGGGTGTTTATATTTAGAATGTTGTCTGTTGACCTTTACATATTATCTATGGTCCACAAACAAGAAAAAAAAAGTAACTGATTGAGTATTTTGAGTCTACAAATGTTTCATTCGTTGAGACTAAACGAATCTAGTCTAAAACTCTCACTAAATTATTTCATGAGCTAAAGGGAAATGGGAGAAATCATATGATGTCATGGCTGGTTTTTAAGAACTTGAGAGCAATAGGGCCTCGAATTTATGACCTCTGACTCTTGTCAACTGATAGAACAAGCTGAGCTTTACTTATAGCCCGCGACCACCAAAAGAGCGTAAGTGGCCTCAGTCGTTAACAGATAGTACTACTACCTCAGTCGTTAACAGATAATACTACTACCTCAGTCGTTAACAGATAATACTACTACCTCAGTCGTTAACAGATAATACTACTACATCAGTCGTTAACAGATAATACTACTACCTCAGTCGTTAACAGATAATACTACTACCTCAGTCGTTAACAGATAATACTACTACCTCAATCGTTAACAGATAATACTACTACCTCAATCGTTAACAGATAATACTACTACCTCAGTCGTTAACAGATAATACTACTACCTCAGTCGTTAACAGATAATACTACTACCTCAATCGTTAACAGATAATACTACTACCTCAGTCGTTAACAGATAATACTACTACCTCAGTCGTTAACAGATAATACTACTACCTCAGTCGTTAGCAGATAATACTACCACCTCAGTCGTTAATAGATAATACTTCTACATCAGTCGTTAACAGATAATACTACTACCTCAGTCGTTAACAGATAATACTACTACCTCAGTCCTTAACAGATAATACTACTACCGCAGTCGTTAACAGATAATACTACTACCTCCTCTTGAGACAGCTTGATAATGAATAATGATTA
This sequence comes from Elysia crispata, assembly GCA_033675545.1. Taxonomy (NCBI): domain Eukaryota; kingdom Metazoa; phylum Mollusca; class Gastropoda; family Plakobranchidae; genus Elysia; species Elysia crispata. Next base: position 164,261 of record JAWDGP010005165.1, read on the forward strand.
TTGTTTAGAACTGTAACTAAGCGATGTTAAGAGCAATTGACGTCATGACTTTATTGTCTATTCTCTTCTTCACTCAGATAAAATGAATGTGAACTGTTGTAGTGAGAAGTGTGGACCTGCGCTTTTATCCAATTTATTCATTGTTTTCTTGATGAGGCCCTTTGCTTTGAGATCATGAGATGTTGGAGTTATGTATCGTCTGCGGTGGTGGCAGTTAAAGCTATATACATGTAGAGCTTTTTCCATACCGAAATGTTTCTTCTTGTCAACCCAACTACCTGTGATTGCGTCCTCTTCGGCCTATCATCACAAATAAAGTTTGGAAGTTTTTGTCAGCTGTTATGTGAAAATTAATATGCAACAGTTTTCCATCCTACACAGACCTGGGCATACTGTTTGGGTCCTTTCAATTTGACAACTCCGGTCATTTCTCTCTTAAAATATTTGCAAATATTATTTTAGAGATCTCGAATTCGACGCGTGTATTCCACCAACTTGTGGAGTCCATTATTTATGCATAGAGAGCATAAAAATGTTATTGTCTCAAGACTCGGGACAATAATTATGTTTTAAAACTTGAAAGGCCCTTAAATTTGCTCTGCTTGTAATATGTAACCTGAGAATCATCACAAATGCAACAAAAACAACAGAAAAGACACAAGTTAGAGCAAACTTAGTTCAAAACGCTAGTCATGAGCAAAAGGAGAAAGTAGGCGTTGAGACAGATGTAGCAAAAGAATGGCTTCGGTGTTGACAGAATGTTGGTTTAAAACACTGATATGTGGATAGGTTACACAGGTTACGCTACACTACAGCTTAGAGGTTTACTTCCAGAATGCAAGTGTTAAGGTTTTATATCATAACTGTATCCAAACATTTTAATAACGGACAGATGATAACCGTCTGGTTGAACCCTGGGTGCAGGAAATGATAAGTTTGGGTTCTCACCTACCAAACCATGTAATACTTTGAGAGAGTGTTTTTCTCTTTATACATTTGACGCACACAGATCGTCTACATTAGTCTTATCTGGCCTGTTTCAGGAATTTGATTTGGTATTAATTATGGAACAGAACAGAAATTCATCTTAAAAGGCGAAAACAGCTGACAATAAAATCAAAGACATATGAAGAAAAGCAGTTAATAAACAGCACCGAACAGCAGACTATGTTTACTGTGTCAGACGAAGACAAAGGAACTGAAGCGATGGTTCGAGCAGTCTGCCCTAGAGTTTGGCTTAACACCAGCATCGATGTCCATTCTTGTGTTAGGTTGATGGAAAAAAAAATTGAATATTCTTGAAAACTATCAGTGAGAGTAGGATGTTGAAGCATGCCTTTTTATTTTTTATCAGAAACTAAACATGAAAAGATTTTTTAAAAAATATCTTTACTCTACATGTCGAAAGATACAGGTATTGTAGGTAACATTAGTTCAAAGTTTTAAAGAGTCTGTTTACTTTTGCTCAATTCCTTCTTTAAACTTGTGCTCTTGCGTGTTTTGTGGATCTGTAAGTTTTGAAGAACGTAGCGGTATTTAAGCTGAAGGTGGAACAAAGTCCAGATCAGCTCAATGACATGTTATCATCCAAATCCTACCATGGAAAGACACTGCTATGTACTGGCTCCATCTCCATCCGTTTCGCAGGGGAGAAACACACAAGGTGTGAGATGCAGCTTTTCATATTACACAGTAACGTCAATTCCCAGCCTATAAATGGTGCGCATAAACCATTCTGATTGTCAGGAAAGATAAGAGCCATTCTACACAAGGTTCAGTATATTATGAAGAAAACGGAAATGATCTACTCTCCATGCTATGTGGTAACTGTGGTGTCTAAATCTTTTTGGTGAGCATATTGTAGCAGGTGATGAACAAGGAATCAGAAGCTCGGTCTAAGACTGTGTTAAAAGCCATGTCATTTTAGAATCTTCATCTTGATACACATTCTGACACCCTAGTCTTTCGTTTCATGGGTTTACAAGTTTTTCACTCAAGTCTTGGATGTGGAATTTCGGTAATGAGTAATGTGGGATGACTTTGAATACATGTAAATAAGTTCGGACGGATCTTAAGGAAACTATTTCTAGTTCTCCTCTATTCTAGCGCTGTCTCCACGAGGCTACATAGCCAGACATCTGAGGTACGGGTTACGCTGTTCCTTTCACTTTAATGCCATTGACGAAGAGCAAAAATGGTGGGTGTGTAAGTTTCCTAGGTGGAGGTCAAAGGCCAATATGGTCCATCTCGCGCGTCATCTGGCAGACGACACAAGGCTCGCAGCACAGACTTGCCAGAAAGTCTCCGATCAGGGAACCCTGGGAAGTTGGGGAGATAAAAATAGGATTTTCACAAGTTATCTCTATAGAATGTACACGTTACAATGTTATGATACCGTCGTACAGAACATGTTATAGATATTATAGACGATTTAAAAAAAAACAACAGAAAACAAAAAAAAACCAAAACAAAACAACAAAAGAAGCAGAAACGAGAGAGTACCGGCACAATATTTGTGTCACGCATGGAAACTATCAAGGGCAGTAAGAAGAAATATCCGTCTCTTACTGGATAGATGCATTACATATAAAGTGTTCAATCAGTTATTTAAGCGATCCATCAATCAATATTTCGACTCAACTAATCCAACATTATGGTAATAGCCCCAAATACATAACAGCAACTCATGAAAAGGTTTATGCGGCAATTCACTTTATAATGAGTTTATTCTTTTACGGCAATAGATTTAACTATTTTCCTTCAAGAGTTTTGCTTATTCTCTATTGTTGATGTTTATATGGAAGATCGCACGATCATTTAGATCTTGGTTATTCTACAGTAAATTCATCTTTAAGTTTAAACAAACTTTCTGTGAAACTATAAGAGTGAAAAGCTTCGTTACCCACCCACCTACTTCCCCCTTTCTAAACCCCACCCCATCCCGTCCCCATATCACCGCTAGAGTTGTTGAGTGTAGCTCTCACACATCCTCCCCCCCCCCCTCCAGCGCCACCTTCCAATTCATCGCTTGAGTAGTTGAGCTTGGGTCTCACCTTGATTCCGAACATGGTTCTGACCTTGATGCGCAGCGCGAAGGCGGCACACGGTATAAGTGGCATGAAGGGTGTCTCCCCAAGCCTGGTCGCTAGGGTGTACCGGTACACTGGCCAACACAGGACTTGCGCTGCAGCTGGACACACGGTGAGGGGGGGGTGGGGGGGGGCAGGACAGAGAGAGAGATATGTGGTTGGTTTAGTTTTTAGAGTGTCTCTCGTGAAAATGTGAGCTTAGTGGTAGGTCAGTGTCTGTCACAGATTTCCTTGAATGTATAAAGTGTAGGAGTTTCCTAAATCTAGGAGAATTTTTTCCAATCTTTCTTTGCTTTTTTTAGTTTTGTTTTTTTTTATGTCTTTTTTTTTTTGTTGTTTTTTGCTGTTGTCTTCATCACTGTGTTGTCGTCGTGGTGCATTGTGACATTGGTGTTGCTGTTATTGTTGTTGTTTTTTGTTGCTGCTTTTGATATTTCAATCCAGTAACTCAAACACGATAGTGACAATTATAATAATATTCATACATTGCAAATTTTATAACGGCATAAATTATATAATAACAATTCTCGAGTTTGCACCGTCCAGGTAAAAACAGTTAAATCTCTCCCCACATGTAGCAATCCAAGATATCTTCTCCCACTGATCAGACACTTACTGGAGCGGTTCCCTCCCGAACATTCACACATCCCAGAAGACCACGCTCTGTCCGAGTGGGCGTCATTGAAAGGCGTGGCGAATGCGCGCGCAGCCCTTATTTTCGAGGACTTCCGGCCTGGTTGCTTGGAGATGACCAGTGAGGCGTCACCGGAGTCCTGCAGAGGACTCTCGTAGTTTCCGCTGCCCAGGGACGCGTTGGTTGCCTCGTCCAGACACTGGTGACTCGCGTTGGTGGAGAACGACCCGCGCAAGACGATCTTGCTGGCGCCGTCTGGGGTGGGATGGAAGGAAGTATCGGGGATTTATTGTGCCATCGATGTATATATATATATATCGAGAGAGAGAGATACAGAGAGAGAGACAGAGAGAGACAGAGAGAGATAGAGAGAGACAGAGACAGAGACAGAGAGAGACAGACAGAGACAGACAGACAGAGAGAGAGAGAGAGAGAGAGAGAGAGAGAGAGGATGTGTGTTTTACAGGCAAGATCGAAATATGTCTGGGTTTTTTTTTAGACGTTGCTGTTTAATATGTTTTTAACAACATTTCAAACATAGTCTGTAATTTTTTTTTTTACCGTAAACACAGGTCTTGGTAGATGAGATCAAACAAGATTGAAACCTAACAGTTTGCTATACAACACGAAATTGTCTCCCATGATGGTCAGCAAAGGACTGGTAAATCGATGTACGTAACTTTTGGGTTAAGTTCAACTAGAGTCTCTCTTTGCTAGTAAAAATTGATTTAACCAGTAACGACAAAAACGTTGATCAACAATCCGCAAGTATGGGAATGAGGAAGGAGACACATACAGTTCTGCCTTTATATTTTCTTCAATTAATTTTTTTTTTATCCAAATTTATCTCATTTTCACAGCCTGAACCAGGAGTATCCAAATTAAGTTATACGCGACCCAAAAGATTTAACTGTCAATTTTTTTCTGTCATTCCTCTGTTCCGTGGAGACGAACTTGTGTTTGGGTGAAGGAAATTTCTCTCTTGGAGATGCTGTGGTGATGGCGTGAATCCAAGCAGTACTTTCCGAAATAAAAATTTCTGCCCTAGGTTTTTGTTTTGTTCATTCCACAAGTTTGCTTCCTTGTTTTTTTTTTTCCTTGATTTGTTTCGTTTTAGTTTGTCTCTTTGTCTCTTATTCATATTTCTGATGTTTTATCGTCTGATACTTTTAGTGCCATGTTTTCGACATCTTTCTATGGATTTTTTTCTTAAAATTCAAACGTTCTATACTGTTTCTCGATCCTTCCTGTGATTTACCATCACCGTCAGGAGATAAGCTCTTCATTATTGATCGAAGAATATTCTAACACCCTGTTATTCTTAATGGTACACCATAAGAACAGAACAGAATTACAATTGTTATTGTAAGAGGCGCGGGGAGTGCGACACAATCAAGGAAATTCAAGGATGAAACAATTATTTCAATCCAAATGTCAGAACTGCTTGTAATATCAGAGTCTGAGTCCGGTACAAGACATGATCGGATTAATAGCGGAACTTTCAGTATACCACTTTCACCAATAAGCACTCACACCTCACTTTAAATCCTCAGATGACACTTCAGTGAACACACCATTAACAACTTAATATCAATTCGTCTAACCCTTAATCCCTCGTTGACGTCACTCAAGATACGTCGCCATGGTGGCAAGGGCAGGTAACAAAATAACGTTTAGCAAATTTACCGTCCTTGATGACCTTTGCTAGACCTACAGATATTATACACAAAAATTCATCGTCTACAACAGCTGTAGTTTAATGTAGATCCTCGATAAATTGCAAGGTTTTTTCTTAGAATGTAATAATTTTCGTTTGCTCTCACCGCTGATTGAATTCTATCGTCCTTACTGTTTAAACGAAGTAAGTAAAAAGACTCTAGATGTGCTGGTATATTACTGACGTATTCAGAGATAGATTACCTTATTTTTATATAATTGGACCATTGTTACCTTTAGAGAAAATGTCAAGGAAACTTGACTGATCTAAAAAAATGTACACAAAATAAGTGATCTATTTCATCAAAACATTTTCGAATAAACAGTTGTTAATTTCAACAGATATGAAATAAAGATCTTTATTGGAATGTCGATTCTTTTATAAAGTAATGCCATAGTTGCTCGAACCGGCATTAACTTACGTTTCCGGTTTCGTTAAAAGCTTGTGTCCACTGTCAGAACGATTTCTTGCACTCCTTGCTTTGAGCAATGTTGACTTTTGTTTGGATTACTTTAGAGATAGTGCAATACATCGAGAGAAACATCTGTGAATCATTTAACCTGTAAAGACAGTTTGAACCTCATGGCTAGACCAGCGAAGTTCTGTTATTGTTATTATTATTATTACTATTATTATTATTATTATTATTATTATTATTATTATTATTATTATTATTATTATTATTATTATTATTATTATTATTATTATTATTACTATTATTTTGTAATAGTAGCTCAAGAAAATCTGTATTGGTAGAGCGAAATGTGTTGTTGTAATCGAACTGTGATAATTTTGATATCGATATTATTCTCGGTCAGATAAAAATGCAGCTGTGGATGAGTGGTTTGCATTCTTGCTCCACTCCTATCATTTTGCAGGTACTCTAACTCAGTAACTGCCATATTCAAGGCCTGCTGTGGGCAACGCTCTCCAGTATCATTCTAGATCTATTTTACTATTTTAAGTTCTTTCACTGAGCCCCTGTAAAAGGGTGAATGGTCTATAGGTCTGCTTGATTTCTTTCGTTCTCAAAATGTTGATGAATTGCTTTCTAGGTACAAAAACACATTTTGAGCTGTATGTGTACTTTTAAAAGAAGGAAAAAGGTAAGTGAAGGATTTTTTCATGAGAGCTTAATAACAAGGTAAAGTTTAAGGTGTGCTCATTTATACATGAGGAGCGATACGATAAAAAGATATTCTAAAAATTTCCTACATTGTATAAAACTAGAATTTTTGAGTCATCTGACACGTATTACTCATATGTGTGTGCAAAACCAGACAGCCAGAAAAAGACGGGAATTGATGATTTAAAAACACAACAGCAGCTTAATATCATTGTTTATCGCACTTAAGTCTATCCGTTATTAACTTGAAATGGTTGGATGGAGTTCAATATATGAATATCTTTCTTCTGTTACAACCAAATTTATTTATTCTGTCTCTATCGAGCCTGTAGATGCAAGGCTGGAGACTAATCTCTTAAGAAACTCTTGACTTTTAACTTTTGCCCTTCGTAGATCTGGGAGAAACGGACCAGGTGGTTCCATTATAATTCTCCTCAGCATAGAGAGTCTGGTCTGGGTTTGCCCCTATCAGTCTCCAGTGGTTCTCACAAAGTGCACACACCTTCACAGGTAAGGAAGACATCTGCAGGTAAGTCAACGCAATCGGTCCTGTGATAAGATGAAGATTGTGTTTTAAATCTATTTTACAGAATAAGTTCTTTTTTCCCTGTTTTTGCTCCCGATTTTTTATGTTAAAAACGAATTTTAAGAGGTACAGAAAGAGAGAGAGAGAGAGAGAGAGAGAGAGAGAGAGAGAGAGAGAAAGAGAAAGAGAGAGAGAGAAAGAGAAAGAGAGATAGAGAGAGACAGGCAGACAGACAGTCAGATAGAAAGACAGACAGATAGACAGACAGACAGATAAACAGACAGGCAGGCAGGTACAGAAAGAGAGAGAGAGAGAGAGAGAGAGAGAAAGAGAGAGATAGAGAGACAGACAGACAGACAGATAAACAGACAAACCAGCAAACAGACAGGTAGACGGGAGGGAAGGAATAAATTCAACAATTTGTTAAAAGAGACACTTACAGCGATAGCCTCAAAAAAGTGCGTAGTTTAGAAGTGTAAATTTGAGGTTACCGTGCATTGTAAGCTTTGTCTCCATGCCACTATACCGAGGTAATACAATGGCAGACGGTGTAACTGCCAGGCGGTCAATTTGTCGATCGCAAATTTGTATGGATTTTTAGTCTTTCGTTTTTCTTGTTTCCTGGGATATTTTTTTTTCTTAGCGTTATTTTTTTTTGTTTTTTTTTTTTTGTACTTTTGTCTTATCCAAAAAAAAACAAAACGGCTCATCTCTTACAGACGGCTTGATGTGGCTTTACTTCCCTCAAATCCGCCTTTTCGGTTCAAATTTTTTTTGATGGAGTCTTTTGAGAATCAACAAAACTAAGTGTGAAGCAGAAATACTACACAAAAAGGAGAAATAGCACGGTGATGGTTACACTTCATCTGTAGCAATCTATCAATTAGCGTCCATCAATCGAAAATGTAAAACGTGTCTCAGTAGAAAGATTTCACGATTCAAGACAATCTTGCCCTGACTAAGCTTAATTGCTAGAAATTTAACTTCTAACTCGATCTATCATGAAACAGGCGGAGCAGAAATGGCAATAAACCAGTATAATCTACTCAGATTACTTAGAACTAATGGTGATGTCAAACCTTTCCCCACTACTATTGCTAATTGCTAAATTTAATCACTGAGTCCTGTATCCTTGTGTTTTCTTTTTT
>JAWDGP010005165.1:177500-230000 GCA_033675545.1 Elysia crispata
TACTAAACTGTTGCGATTATTGCTCGCATGTTGGTGCTGTTGTAGTTATTTTTTTTTGATTCTGTTGCAGTTGTTATTGTTGTTTTTGCTTTCACTAAGACTTCTGGAATCTAGTTGAAGCAGGCAAATCTATCTACTGTTACTTCAATGAAGACAAGCCATCACCTCGAAACAAGACTTCTGACAAGTGAAAGATAGTTGCATTTTTCTTGGAATCAAAATACGAAATTCATTTCATTTATTTTTTCTTGTAGAGCTGCATTTCAGCATGCTAGTTTTCATTATCTTTGGGTATGAAAATTATACAGAGAAATATTTCGCTATTTAGCCTAATTAATGAAAACATAAAATAAAATGTCGCTTAGCGAGTCAGACATGAACAAATCAAAACCTGTGGATGCCTCATATCAATTACATCTTTTACGATACTTCGATATAAGACCTTATCGTCTCAGTGTAGAGAATAGAACAGTTGAGCATTTATTACATCATTTTTTCCCAGCCATAAATAGCCTTATCTTTATCTAATTCTTCATATTGTCATTTTCATGTCAAGCTATTTTTTAAGTTTTAATTTTTTTACTTCATTTATTATTTACTTGTTTACTTATTTTTGGTTTCCAATATAGTCATTTATCGTGATTGGATCTCTTATAATATTTCGTACTGAAATTAGGCTGAAATGCTAGAAAACGCCTACTTCTGTTCTCTTCTAATCTATCTAGTGAGTTTTCTAATCGCCTATAAATTCCCGTTCAAATACCAACATGTGCACTGCTCTGTGCGAATTCTTTTGTTAGTTTAGATGATAATTGATACTGAGCGTTTAAAGGGATCTATGAATAGATTAGCGTTTTGCAAAATTTGCTATTTTTTCTTATAGATTAGGCTTATACTTCGTAACTTTCAGTTTGTCTGAACAGTACGGGATTTTTTTTTTCCGAGAGATACCAGAAAATTCCATCGTTATGTTTAATTATTTTAAATCTAATTCGATTCCATTTTTCTGGTAAACAGCCCCTGACCCTCCCTCACAATACAAACAGATAACTTACCTCCGTCATCTCCTTCCATTTCGTAGTTACTCCCCTTGGTATGTCTGCTTGAGATGGACATGTTTGTAGGGCGCAGATAGATCTAAAAAAAAAAAGTTCACAGATTCGTGTTTCCTGGCGTATAATTCTCAAGAATAGGTACACATTCTCGTGAATGTCTCTGAAGATCTTTGCTGAGAGGTGTCGAGAATCATCACAAACATTGCCTTTGCAGGACTGAACAGTGTCTTTCTACAGAATGTATTTCACAGTTGAAGAAACCTCTAAGCAATTTATACTGATATGAATGATAATAATATATTAGAGTCGTACACCGTTGTTTTGTTTTTAAAGAGTTCAGAATTTCCAGCGAGGTGCCAGTATATCTATAGATTTAGGATGTTTTTCTCACAACTCACTCGCATAGAAGTATGGTCTGCTTAAATAAGGTTAAGAACTGAGCTCCAGTCACACACGAACACAGATGCTTAAGTTTGTATTCAATGTTATGTCAGTATTCCTGTGTGAAATATTACAGAAATGGATTCTTTTCCACACCAACTAGACAGCATGTATATGTGTGTGTGTGTGTGAGAGAGAGACAGAGAGAGAGAGAAAGAGAGAGAGAGACAGAGAGACAGAGACAGACAGACAGACAGACAAAGACAGAGAGAGACAGACAGACAGACAGTCAGAGACAGAGAGAGAGATTAGCATAATGTCATTATACTGCATGCAGTTCTCAAATCACGAACGATTTGTAACAGAAGGTAACTATGCATCAAACACAAAACCAAATGGCTAACTGCAAACTCAAAACTACAGCCAAACACGTAGGCTTTAACAAATTATGTCGGCAGTCACTGTGACCTTCTAAGAGAAAATACGTCAGTGTCATTCTGTGGGGCAATGTTCACAGTTTTGATGAGAACCGAATCACTCAGTTTGCTGTGAGAAGCACGCGGAGTAATATCGATTGAGATATAGATCTATAAATCATGTGAACTTTTCGGTAGCCCCGATGCAGATGTAGACTCGAATAAAACGGTAGAAACGATTTCAACGGGAGACATTTAGCACAACTTCCGGTGTGAAACAATCGAGAAAATGCTGAGGCCTTAACTTACCGTGATAAGACTCGAAAACAGCATAACGCAATAAAAGAGGGGAAAAGTGTGACGTAAACGATGGCTCTAAACAGACGAGGATAAAGAGGCTATATCTCCTCTGGTCTCACTTGTTTCACCAACTTCTGATCCTCGCTCACAACACATGACGCCATTCAGAGCAAAATGGATGTAGTTCACCAAACCGAGGCAATTACTTGGGATACCCATGCCGTTGAGCGTTGATAAACTTTACAGCGTTTAGAACCACTGACCAAGTGCTGTTGGCGAAATGACAGTATCACTGCTCCTTCTCATTACAAATAGAAAAAAAATTCATCTCTAAAAGAACATTTTGATATTTTCATCAACTTCTGACTAAATTCTCCGGATATTTTTAGACACAAATTTTTTCAACAATATTTTCACAACGAATCCAGGTTTAATCCAAGACTCTGTAAACATGCACGGATGTAATTAACCCCCTCTTGTTAAGTCAGAACTGCTCACACACACACACACACACCTGTTGGATTCGCTCAGTTTATTTGCTAACATTATAACATTAGAAAATAAATGCCAAGCATGTCAGACCTGAGTCTCAGTTTTTACCGTCCATAAACGGTGTAAATCATTACTTCACTGATATAATCTGTCCGGACAAGGGGAGAGCATGCAGGAAAACTGACGAGGTATCCCAGTCTACCCGGTGTAAAAAGATCCATCATGTATACTATGATAATGATACAGTATAATAAAAATTCGGCTTCCTCTTGTAAGCTACGAGTCTAACAACTAAAGAATGTCACAGCGCCCTCTGCAAGATTAACTCCCTTTGATAGGCTGCCCATCACTGTAGAAATCAATTCGCTTCAGAAGAGAAATGTTATGAAGTGCAGTGGATTAAGATAATATTAATCAGGTAGGACAAAACATGTGGACAGCGGTCTGCAGTAGTGAGAGGCCTCACGAGCTAATTAAGAACCTAATGTTTTGAACTATCGGTTTGTCTTTGGACCGTGTTTTGATCTATCGGTTTGTCTTTGTGCCGTGTTTTGAACTATTGGTTTGTCTTTGTACCGTGTTTTGAACTATCAGTTTCTCTTTGTACCTCGTTTTTGAACTATCTCTTTGTCTTTGTACCGTGTTTTGAACTATCAGTTTGTCTTTGTACCATGTTTTGAACTACCAGTTTGTCTTTGTACCGTGTTTTGAACTATCAGTTTCTCTTTGTACCTCGTTTTTGAACTATCTCTTTGTCTTTGTACCGTGTTTTGAACTATCGATTTGTCTTTATACCGTGTTTTGAACTACCAGTTTGTCTTTGTACCGTGTTTTGAACAATCAGTTTCTCTTTGTACCTCGTTTTTGAACTATCTCTTTGTCTTTGTACCGTGTTTGAACTATCACTTTGTCTTTGTACCGTATTTTGAACTACCAGTTTGTCTTTGTACCGTGTTTTGAACAATCAGTTTCTCTTTGTACCTCGTTTTTGAACTATCACTTTGTCTTTGTACCGTGTTTTGAACTATCACTTTGTCTTTGTACCGTGTTTTGAACTATCACTTTGTCTTTGTACCTCGTTTTTGAACTATCACTTTGTCTTTGTATCGTGTTTTGAACTATCAGTTTGTCTTTGTACCGTGTGGACTTTTTTACACGGTGTTCCATTGTTTGTCTTATATAAAGGACTTGCTGGGTCATCGTGCTACTTAGATTACTCCGTCCTTTGATTGATTAAAAATTATAGCGTTTATAAAAAAAAAGAATGGGCATCCGGCAAGATTTTTTTTCATTTTCCATGGCGGAAAGTCCGGCCGCGTGCCATGAAACTGAAAAGAAAAGGCTTTGAATTCCCCGTCCGCCGATACGTGTCTCGAGTTTTTGACGTATGAACCGCTCAGGTCTGTGGGCGTTGGCTTGTCCCAGTGGACGCCCGTAATTCAAGAATGCATGACGAGTCTCCCTCCAGATGCTGACCGCTTGACGCTCATCAGCAGCTCTAGGGGAAAGAATCTCCTCAATTCTTTATCTTAAAAAAAAAACAAAACAAATCTTACACCGTCAAAATGATTTATCATCTGATAGCTGTGCTGGTGAAATCGGGAGAAGCATAGGGAAAAAAAACAATAATAACCGAGTCGCCCTAAAATAAAATAATTTAGAGAAAGAACCTGACAATTCATTATCAAACTTTGAACTGAAAATGAGATGTGCCTCCCTCGCGACCCAGTGGAGCTGGTGGGATTAGAACTGCATTCTCATAATAATAATAATAATAATAATAATAATAATAATAATAATAATAATAATAATAATAATAATAATAATAATAATAATAATAATAATAATAATAATAATAATAATAATAATAATAATAATAATAATAATAATAATAATAAGAAGAAGAAGAAGAAGAAGAAGAAGAAGAAGAAGAAGAAGAAGAAGAAGAAGAAGAAGAAGAAGAAGAAGAAGAATGATGATGATGATGATGATGATAATGATGATGATGATGATGATGATGATGATGATGATGATGATGATGATGATGATGATGATGATAATAATAATAATAATAATAATAATAATAATAATAATAATAATAATAATAACAATAATAATAATAATAATAATAATAATAATAATAATAATAATAATAATAATAATAATAATAATAATAATAATAATAATAATAATAATAATAATAATAAGTGTCGTTTATTAATTAAATTTGAAACCATCAGGCACTTGGGTAAAGAATGAAATTTTTGAAAACGTTCAAGTACCACTCTATCATAACATCAGTCAAGCAGTTCAAAATAGAAAATTGAAAGATGTCGTAGAAATAACAGTTCCAACATTTACTTTCGTTCTTGTCAGCGTTTCATTATCTGCAGTTGCTCGATGTCTACATGTTTTTAACTACGTGTATCTCCACACAAGAAGAGAGAAATTAGTTTCAAGCTATACTTGATAACACCCGCAGACTACGAGACCAGTAACACCAGCCGGTGTACACAGGCTTTTAACATTCACATTCAATATTCACATAGTGAACATAAAAATGTTTCCTGTCCTGCTTGTCTTGCCTTCAGCTTCCATATTAGGCCTTTAGGTTATAATTGTTGTCTTCCACGCACTGAATAATTATTTCCTTCTACCTCTAACATGTAATTTGTGATCTGAAGTATCTATAGTCACATGACACACAGAATGATTGCAACTGTTGACTTTTATGGAGTCGCTCTGAATGTGTGATGCTATCTCTAACATATAATTTGTGATCTGAACTGTCTATAGTCACATGGCACACAGAGTGATTGTAACTGTTGCTTTCCATAAAGTCGCTCCGAATGTGTGAGGCTGCCTCTTGCATCATGGAATAAAAATTATGTGATCTTAGCTGTCCATAGAATTTACATGACTTGGGCTGTATAACTGACCGCATGCTAATTTAAATTATTCAAACAGAATCTATAATTTTATGATAGTAACTGACAAAACCTTAATCCCTCCTGGCTTGGGAGTCTCTCTGAAGCTTCCAATTCTAACACAGTAACAGTATTTATCTGAGGTGCCAAGCACTCCCTGCGCCCTGTCACTGGTGTCGCTGCGTAGGTCAGGGTCCCGGAATATAAATTTTATAGATCAGATACTATAGGTCTAGGTCTAGAGTGGTTTTTAATGTTAGAGAACAAGCTGACGCCGGACGAGTTATGGTCGAATCTTACTCCACAAGGTGAGTGAGTGAGTACCATATATCTTTGTCAGACGCATGAATGGCTGAGCCGTGAATCTTTTGACGCCCTCACAGTGAGTAGCAGCTGGTGCAGGGATCACTAGTCAATAGTAGAGGACAAAACCTGTCGGAAATCAACATCTAAGGCCTGACCTGTCGCGCGCGACTTTCTGCAGACTATACCAGACGATATGATTAATAATACCTCATTCATGGGTGGGGATGGTTGGGTGCACGTGCGGTCCATAACTGCTAGAGTCAGTGTATGTATGTATGTATGACTGTATGTGTGTATATGTGTGAGTGTGTTTGGTGTGGGTAGGGGGGTTATAGAGAATGCCGCCAGCTTGTCGTTGATTGATTTTTTTCAATGCGACTTTTTTCTCGCTCCAGCTCACATAAAACTAATGCACGACCTGTTTAGCTACCAAATGACGTGAAAATAGTGCTAATTAGGATAGAGTGCCTATAGATGTGTCGGTCTCTTTGTTTGATATAGTGATAGTCATAGTTTACCTTAATAAACTAACTGACAGGTCTAAAGTTAATTTTTCATCTTCTTTCTCTCTCTCTCTCTCTCTCTCTCTCTCTCTCTCTCTCTCTCTCTCTCTCTCTCTCTCTCTCTCTCTCTCTCTCTCTCTCTCTCGCTCTCTTTGTTCCCTTCTCTTTCACCTTCTAGCCCTATTTGCATCTAGGAAGCAGGAGAAAAATTAAAAATCTCCCTTAAAAGGCAATCAAAAAAGAGAGTTTATAAAAATGTTAACGTGTTCATCTAAGACAAATTAAAGATTTGTAGACAAGCACTTAAATTTTATCCCCCAGTTTGAGACACACAAAAAACACAATATCTGATTTACTTATTTCCCCTAAAGGCCACACTGTAGACTCATTAAGATCGAGGTAGGGATGATATTTTGGAGGATGTAAGATCTGTATGTCGCACTAATAATTAAAAGAAAATTCTAGAACTGTGAGGTCGTAAACCGTAGAGTTGTCACTGATATTTTTTAAAAAGTCGTGCACCCACTTGATACGGCTGAAATCTGCACAATAATAAGTATAATTACCTAGGTTTCGCTTCAGAAGCTAAAGTTTCATATTTTTATAGCTCTGGTCAGTGAGAAACACGAATTAAAGGTGAGATAACGCACTAACAGCAACCATATCTTCAGAATCAAATAGGAACAAGGTTGTTATTAGTCGCAAATACGCTTGGATACAGTGACTCAAATAAAACCGGATCATCCCTGGTCAGATTTGCTGTTGAACAGCAATGATTTTTTTTTATAACCAGGAACTGGGCAATGGTAAAGGAATTTTCCTCCCGTCTTGAACCCAACACGAGATGATCCGGTTTTATTTGAGTCACTGTAAATAGCTTTCAGTAGGAGCAAACAAACAGTGCATGGTCAGCTGAGATTATGCGGATTGTAAGAGAAAATGGACGATTCTTGGTGTTTACAAAATGGTCAATTTCAATCAATATTTTGAATGGCCTCAGGTTGTTATTTAATGCTTTTGATCTATCAATCAAGCTGTCAAGGAAACAAGTAAGCATGTAACCAATATAAGTTCAACCAAACACCAGTGATATCAGTTATAGGGTGTAGGGAAATCCTGAGGAAAATAGAGTCGTTACTTATGCGAAACAAAATTTGGATTTCATTTTCGACAAGACCATGAAATATCATTGCCTTGAAAGCAGTAAGGCTCAGTGGTGTTGATTTTATAAACAAATCACCAAGATTAATACTTGTGGGTTTTTTTTCAATCTGGATTATAATATAATAGAAACATGGAAACATGAAGTTCTTCAGTTAAAATCACAGCGATTCTTGGCAAAAATCAAAGAACTTAAATATAGTAAGTTGTGATAAATGGAGTTGCGTCCTTTTTACAAAGGACTTGAGTAAAATATCACGACTTCAAAATCTGATCTAAAACTTGGAGTTAATTATTCAAGACCTTCAAATTAGCTCTGATCATCAGAAAACATCAAATTATAGCCTTACATTTGATGGGTGTAAAATAAAAGTAAGACTCACAGATCTTGAAAAAAAAAACACTCCTTTATACCACTGTGATAGGTCTGCATTCGAAAATCGTATGAAGTTGAAAAAACTGATTGTAATCTATATAAAAGCACGGGTTTTCCTTGTAAGATCACAGTAGTACAAATAACAAGAGAATATTCACAATTAGTAACTCTCTAAACAAGAAATCTAGCAGTTTCTTGTACAACTTCATAGATCTTTTTTTTTTCAGGAAAATAAAAGTTTACTGTACAGTTTTAATATCAACAGTGTTTTTATTCTGTTCTGGGTTTTTTCTGTTAATAACAATACACATTCCAAAGTTACGCAGTTAACACAAAGAACAATTAACGTGGATAGCGGAGCTTAGTTTTTACAGTTCAATGGAAATCTCCTCCAGAATTTGGAAAACGTGGGCCTATTCCACCTACAATCAGCGTTTCTCTGCGACTGGGTACCTCAGAAACCGTCTTCCCTGGTCTATCTATCTACCCCAGTAAACATTCGGGTAATAAGCTTTAGACTCCAGTTAACCAGCTGGCCTGGTGTTTGCAGGGTACGGCGCCTGAATCTAGCTACAGCTACTCTATGTATACATTATAAATTCTAACTCTAGACCGGGGCCTACCTTGTCTGAGGTTCAACAACTTGCCGGCTAGGAGAGAGAGAGAGAGAGAGAGAGAGAGAGAGAGAGAGAGAGAGAGAGAGAGAGAGAGAGAGAGAGAGAGAGAGAGAGAGATGGCTACTAGTGAAAGCTCAGCTAAGCTTTCATAGCAGGGCAGACGAACGGTACGTGAGCAAGTTAAAGGATGCTTCAACTTCCCTTCCTCCCCCCCCCCCCCCAAACCTCCTCCCTTTTTTCTTCTCACTCTCTCTTCCCCAAGCACTAGCCACAGCTCTAAAGCGTGAGCAGTCATGGCCTTGTGATTCCACATTCGAGCCCCAGGTTTTCCATTGTTCACGATCATAACCTTGCCGGGTGTTTAACCTGTAGCGCGTCAAATCCAGTGACCTGTTGTGTCAATTCGCCTCAATCGATCTATGTAACTAGTGCGACAATTTCTTCTGGTCGAAGAAAAAACGAAAACCATCACATTCATAGGGCATGAGAAATAATCCCTGAGAGAGCTAAAAATAGAGATAATCTACCTCCCGGCTGGTTCGCTAGCATCATTCCCTCGCCTTGTGAGTGAGCACCAGTGCTCACCTACAGTCTCTCTACTCACCGTCATAGCGCACGTTGAACGGCGTGTGTGGATTGTGTCTGGTGTTACGTGTTGAAGCTACGGAGCCAGGGATAAAAACACTGTACTGAAAATGAACTGCTCTATACAAAACTTAACCCATTCTATCCTCGGGAAGTAAAACTAACTCTTGATCTAAATTAAGCTCTTTTTTTTTAACTTTGTTACTCGTTAGTCCGAGAAGGAGAAGGTTAAAGAAAATATAGCGCATATCTTCTTTTTTTTTTTTTTTTTTTTTTATATCTTTAACTCAATTCCTTTCTTTTCGTTTTACATGTATATTTGATTGAAATAATAAAACTCGCTTATGTCCGAGACTTGATCCAGCTTTCACTATGACTCATCATTGAACAGGTTGAATTCTTGCCCCATTGAATTCCGTTTCTTACTAGACATGGAACCATCCCTTCAGAATAATACTTATAACGGTAGAGTGTCTAAGGATCCAGGCCTCAGGATTGGAAAAAGAAAGAAAAATATATTGCACGCTTTTACGTGAACATTTTTTTAAAAAGCAAAAGCATCTCGCCAAGATAAAGGACTAATTACCCATAATCCCCTTCCTCTTCTCCAAGAACACGCACCCCCCCCCCCCCCCTTTTTTTACACACACATCAATCTTTCCATTTCACCCCTTTCTTTCTCTCCACGCCTCTCCCCCCCCCCCCCCCCCCCCCCCTTTTTTTTTTCCAAAGAAAAAAATCTCTTCTTCAAAATCTGTTGGGCCTTCATCTCTAGAACTTTCTCACTCGCTTGTCTCTAGCTCTGCCTGGGGCCTCTGCCGAGAAAGAATTATTATTTTTAACAACAGCCTGGTGGCGCAGAAAGAACCGTGGCCTTGCTGCTAATTAACAACAGTTACTGGCCTTGCATGTGCCAGGGGGAACAGAACTCCTATCTCTCGGGTTGTAAGACGGTGCGTCATGTCCCTTGAAACTCATCAGTGAAAGTTAGAGTCGTGAGGACATATTCAACATCTACATCTGTTTCTTATAAGGTTGTTTTCTGGTCTGCCTTTCGTCAGAAAATATGAAAAACACCGATTGTTGCCCTTAACTCATAATATACGGCTCTTTCTCTCTCTTTACTCGTTTCGAATTGAACGTCCTTCCTTTCTAAATATGACGCGACGTGGTTAAATAAATCACTTTAAGCTACTCCCGGCAAGATTATCTTCAATCTTGCAAAATGGGTCGATTGGTCTGCAGACACCATGTTTATCAATTCTTTATGTTTCTTGATGAACTGTTATATATAGCCATCCATCAGAACGTAGTCATAGCTGTTTATACGCATTAAACCTCTTCCTTTGTAGCACTAGTTATAGTTAAGTAAGTGGGAATCAATTCTCAGGCACAGAAGTGCTGTTCGAAATCTCGACAAATCCTACGGATCTCAAAGCGGCCATTCCACAGAGGGTATTCAACAGAAGTCATCTCTCAGCGGGCATACTACAGAGGATATCTCACAGCGGACATTTTACAGTGGACATCCAACAGAGGATATCTCACAGAGGACATTTTACAGTGGACATCCAACAGAGGATATCTCACAGCGGACATTTAGCTTATAGGGCACGTAATTCAAAGTATGACGAAATCACTTTTGTTGTAATATCAGATTGCCCTTTTCTAGTTGTCTTTTTTCCTGACCAACTTTGAAACGCAACTGATATTATAAATGCAGCAGCAAAAAAAAAATACTTCAAAGCAAATCGTGTAGTGTAATGAACGGAAAAAATGTTATAATTGAATGTCTTCAGCATAGAAAACTATGCAGATAATCGTAGTTTTTTTTTTTTTTTTAAACGAACACAATAAATGCAGGTAAAATCGTAACATACAGCAGACATTGATGGCTGTATGAAAAGTTTCATTTTTTTTTTTTTTTGGTTCGCTCCACTCTCAAAGGTTACAAAAGATTAAATGGTGATTTGAAAGTAAGAAAAATATACACGGAAAAAAAGTGTAAAAATTTCTGTCTAGCTCGAGCTGAGAGCAGTGTGAAGAGGACGGGAGAGAGAGAGAGAGAGAGAGAGAGAGAGAGAGAGAGAGAGAGAGAGAGAGAGATTTGTAATAATTATCATTAAGCTTGTACGGAGAGACCCGAAAAAGGGTGCGTTTGAGTATAGTGTGCCATTTCACACAACCAAATTACTCAACAGCATAAGTGAGGAAGTTCAGAAGATAGTCCGGTTTTGAAAGAAGTAAAGAAAAATTTTAGTTTAGAGCTATTCTTTTTTCTATAACAAAAGCTATATGAATATTTACAGCCATTTTCTTGGATGCATTACACGTCCTCAAAACTACGTTAGATAGAGACTTAGATGCACCTCTTTTGATGAAAGTCCTCATCTGTATGGGCATTTAGAGAACGAGGTTTTTTTTAAGATGTTACATTCATATACATCTAGATCTAGATCTTTATCGTATGAGTATTGATGAAAGTTCATAGATCGGCTTTAGTTTCATTATCGTGACAAATGTATCATCATTTTCATTATTATATAATCATCGCTGATATCATCATCATCATTATTATTTTATTATTATTATTATTATTATTATTATTATTATTATTATTATTATTATTATTATTATTATTATTATTATTGTGATGATGATGATGGTGATGATGATGATGATACAATGTTCATGTTGTTGTTGTTGTTGTTATTTTTATTATTATTATTATTATTATTATTATTATTATTATTATTATTATTATTATTATTATTATTATTATTATTATTATTATAGGATTTCCGAATGGGCACGGTGGTTAAGATATGATATAGGATATTTGTTGTTGTTGTTGTTGTTGTTGTTGTTGTTGTTGTTGTTGTTGTGGTTATTGTGCTGTTGTTGTTATTGATGATGATGTTGTTGTTGTTTTTGTTGTTGTTGTTGTTATTTTCAATGTTGTTGATGCTATCGCTGTTAATGTTGTAGTTGTGTTTCCTCAGTAATGCCTACCATATGCAGTCTATACAAGTATTTTTTTTTTCAGTTACCTTCTTCTTCATGTGCGTTCTGTGTATATATTGTTTCTTTAACTCTTACTAAAGTTTAGGCTTTACTGGTCCTGAAATGTTCACGTCGCAGAAACGCTTAAACCAAAGGCATCTTTCATGGTGGCGTGGTCATCTTCATTCATATCTCACTCTCATTTCTGCTTTCCATCCTCTCTATCTCTGTTTCTCCGTCTGTCTGTCTGTCTCTCTGTCTCTCTCTCTGTCTCTTGTCTCTGTCTCTGTCTCTCTCTCTCTCTCTCTCTCTCTCTCTCTATATATATATATATATATATATATATATATATATATATATACATACATGCGCATATATCTTCTCCTCTGTCTATATTTTACCCTCATTTCTATAGATTTATATATATATATGGTGTATATTATTACTTATTTAATTAATCAAAACAAGCATTGATTTCTGCATCTTCATCTAGTATAAGCTTCAGTCGTCAATCTTCTACTATTACATGTGTATTTTTGTTATTTAAAAACCGTCACTCCCTTGTTATCTTCTTTCCATTTCCAGGCGCTTTTTTGCGATCAGTGCTTGAAAAGCTTGTTCAGCATAATGCGGAATGATCCAGTTATTTCTGGCGATGGACATAGTCTTGGTGCTCGCGGTCGGAGAGCGCGCTGAAGCTAGTACTGGCACTGGCCGCCAAGAGAAGCTACTCATGCCACAGGCTGCGCCAGCTGAGCAGAAGTTGGAGCAGGATCTTTTCCACCAAGGGAAGACAACTTCCACGGTACAACTGACAGGGGATCTCCGGCCTGGCGAAACCAGAGGGAACGCTGGCCACAGTGTTGATTCAAAAGTGCGTACCTCAGAGGCAGTCGGGCCGGTGAAGCTGGGTTATGTTGATGAAGCAGGAACTGGAGTCACAAGACACCAGCCGTTAGCCACAGGCGAAGGTAAATCCAAGCCAGAAAGCTCGCATGATCATGGCGAGGAGCGCTCCCCGGAGATCCAGTTTCAAACTCTATGGCCTTCCTATATAACTCTCTCCAGTAAAGTTTCAAAAAACTCCCTTCAGCCCACGTCTAGCGAAGGTGGACCAGCTTTCAAACGCTCAGCTCTACGGCGATCTAGCCGTCTGAGGGGTCTAAAGATTAATCGGTGCCGCCAGGAAATCAAGAGCGAGGAAACAGTTTCCAGCGATCAAGACCTGTTTCTGAAGTTGGTCTCTCACGCTACCTTCTCGAACCTTACGTTCGGTAGAGGAACAGACGGAAGTCATGCATGGGATCTGTTAGATTTTGCCAAGTCTGTAAATAACGGAAGATATCTGCTTCCTCATGACCTAGAGAGACGCGCTACCGTATCGGGAAATTCCACGAAAAGTTGTCGTGTATGCACAGTCTCTAACACCTACCAAAGGTTTCGCGACACCAGTTGTTCTGGTGCGGGCAGCCACTGCCCTTGGTGCAACTGCCCCAACACGAGCCCTTGCGATCCTAGCGCTGGACCATGCCAAAGACAATGCGCCTACGGCTGGGAAGGTGCCGACTGCTGGCGCAGCGTGTGCCCAAACAGGATGTTCGCGCCCTACCGAAATTGTTCATTCCCGTGCGAAAATCAGTGCTCGCACCAAGGGATAGTGTGTCATCCGATCAGCGGGGAATGCGTCCCTGTGGCAAACGCTGCCAACTTCAGTGTGTGCCCGCGAAAAACATTTGGCAGGTATTGTAACCGTCACTGCCACTGTTGGGGTGGGCGGGTCTGTAATCCTGAGATCGGCGCATGCCCAGAGGGGGTTTGTCATTCAGCCTACATGGGCCTCATCTGCGACATACCAGGCTCACAGTTTCACAGACGAAGCCTTGTGCTAAAAATGGTCTCTCTATTAGCTTTTCTCTGGTGCTTCAAACTGGGCGTGCGCGTTTACAACTCGAATTATTTTCATTCGGTATCTGGACAGGAAGAAAACTCTCCGCTAACATGACAATATCATACCCGTTTCGAGGGGAAATCGAGTCCGATCGGATAATGCGGGTTCGTTTCTGAATACCAAACAAACTGGTGATGGAATCAGAGATCATACAGGAAATACAGCGTATAACCTTTGACCTTTGACAGAAGACAAACAATTGTATTTTTTTAAATCAAATTCTATGTGGTCCACAAATCTGCTCATCATGCACTGCATTTACTGCATTCATACGTCAAGATCAAATAAAATTTCTTAAAGACAGGAGATTTGAGGAGGGTCATTTGGGTTAAAAACAAAAACCAAACCAACGAAGTGGTTAACAGTGTTTGCAGAGATTTTATATACTGTCATAACGTTTTATGGAACAATCTACAGGTTTACATTTTGACAATTCTGTTCTCTGTTTAGCCTGGCTCTAGTTTTACCGTTACAGTATTCCAATCCTTTGTCCATTATTACGTACAATTTCAACAAATAAACGTGTTTCTTCCAAAAAATACAGAGTTATATTGGTTGGTTCAGTTATTCCAGTGAATAAGAAAAATTAGGACTCCAATCGTTTACGAATTCATGAAAATGGTAAATATAAATTGGTTGCGACATTAACAAATTGTCAAAACGAGCTTTGAAAAAAAAATATCATTGTCTCGTGAAATAAAATAAGAATATTTGCGTGCGAGATAGATGTACCTTCTAAAACCATTGTCTTTTTCCAGTTTTATGACCATGATTTTGGGTTTCTGAGTCGGAAAACAAAAATATTTCATCATGTTAACGATCTTACTGATATTACCTTATTCCAATAGCCTCGCCTTGATTTTGATTTTCAGTCTTCTCTGCACATTTTCACAGAGTTTGTCAAACAACAGCACAGTCTGCTGGCTGAAGTCCTACAAACAGGACAATGTTGTCAAACAACGGCACAGTCTGCTGTCTGAAGCCCTACAAACAGGACAATGTTGTCAAACAACAGCACAGTCTGCTGTCAGAAGTCCTACAAACAAGACAATGTTGTCAAACAACGGCACAGTCTGCTGTCAGAAGTCCTACAAACAGGACAATGTTGTCAAACAACAGCACAGTCTGCTGTCAGAAGTCCTACAAACAGGACAATGTTGTCAAACAACTGCACAGTCTGCTGTCTGAAGTCCTACAAACAGGACAATGTTGTCAAACAACGGCACAGTCTGCTGTCAGAAGTCCTACAAACTGGAGACTGTTGTCAAACAACGGCACAGTCTGCTGTCAGAAGTCCTACAAACAGGACACTGTTGTCAAACAACGGCACAGTCTGCTGTCAGAAGTCCTACAAACTGGAGACTGTTGTCAAACAACAGCACAGTCTGCTGTCAGAAGTCCTACAAACTGGACACTGTTGTCAAACAACGGCACAGTCTGCTGTCAGAAGTCCTACAAACAGGACACTGTTGTCAAACAACGGCACAGTCTGCTGTCTGAAGTCCTACAAACAGGACAATGTTGTCAAACAACAGCACAGTCTGCTGTCAGAAGTCCTACAAACAGGACAATGTTGTCAAACAACGGCACAGTCTGCTGTCTGAAGTCCTACAAACAGGACAATGTTGTCAAACAACAGCACAGTCTGCTGTCAGAAGTCCTACAAACAGGACAATGTTGTCAAACAACGGCACAGTCTGCTGTCAGAAGTCCTACAAACAGGACAATGTTGTCAAACAACAGCACAGTCTGCTGTCTGAAGTCCTACAAACAGGACAATGTTGTCAAACAACGGCACAGTCTGCTGTCTGAAGTCCTACAAACAGGACAATGTTGTCAAACAACGGCACAGTCTGCTGTCAGAAGTCCTACAAACTGGACACTGTTGTCAAACAACGGCACAGTGTGCTGTCTGAAGTCCTACTAACTGGAGACTGTTGTCAAACAACGGCACAGTCTGCTGTCAGAAGTCCTACAAACAGGACAGGGTAAAAACATTTCTTACAAACAAAGCAGTTACACCTCACAGAATAAAAAAAAAATGTGTCTCATAATATTTTCAACCATTTTATTTTTTAATTTTACAGTAGAGGTTGAAACAGAATTTTACACAACCACAGAAAAAGACAAATTTAGGACAAGAAGAAAGATAAGGTAGAAACGTGAAGACATTAAAAAACACAGTATAAAAAACTCACTCAAGCTTTCATGCTATTTTCTCTCAAGTTAAGAAATTATACGTGAAGAAAATACTGTGATCAGTAGGAATCTCTCTGCATGTTACGACTGACTATTTTAGTGTTTAGTAGATACCCACATAATCGTAACACTTTCAGGATTGTTTCTGGGCGTTTTAAAATATTTAAATTAGTTTTGAATTCTATGTTATTTTTTTCAGTTCATCTTAAAGGAACAATATACCAAATATGTAAGAAATATCCGCCTTTAGCATTTAAGAGCCAGATCAAACTAGAAGTTCTACATGGATTCTTTAGGGGAAGAGAGCATCTTACCTTGACAATGAATCTCAGAGAAATTCTGGCCCATCATACAATTTGTTTCATTAATTTAAAAAAAGGTTTGAAATGCTATACTTCTTGCTTTTCTTCTACAAGTGCTTAACAAATACAAAGGCTAAAGGAAGCCTTTCAATGTTTCAATCTCTGCATCAAACTAGGAAAAAACATGGACTTGAGGTTTTCATTGTGCTTCTGCTACATACAGACTCACTTTCCGTCTGCTCAACTCCAAAATTTTAGCATACATGTCATTTATATTGACTTAAATCAGAAATATTGCAAAGCATCAATATTACTATTTTTACTCAACTTGAATGTTATTAAGTTTAACATTTAACGCAGACTTCTTAAGAGAGATTTACCTGTTAACTAAATGGAAAAATTTTTAAACAAATAGAAATCTGCATGCATTATTTAAGAATGTTATTTTCAAAAAAAAAAGTTTTATATGTTTTAATATGTTATTTCCCTACAGAAACCATCTAAATAAATAAAATTAAAAAAAAACACAGAGAAAACTTTTTTGTACTTTATCCACTTGGCAGATTAGATGTTTTACAAGAAACACAGTCAATTGCACATAAACTGCATAAATCTATGACATGGCTTTATCATGAATTATAAGGTCAAGTTTGACTATAATTTAAACCTAGCCTGCTGTATTTAATTGCCTCATAGATGCAGACTGTAAAGCAAGCTATAAAGTGTGCAGGTGAAGCAATGGACACAAAGTGACATGATGGTTAGAGAACTCAGACCTGATTCACATATCAAAACATTCACATCAGGCAGGCTACCACATTCTCCTGCAATATGTAATCTTCCTGGACATGAAGACAAACCAACTCATGAAGTACTTGCCATTTTTTTTTTTTTGCTCTTTCTTGTAGCTTTTTTAATTTTAATTTTTCTTTTTTGTTGGTTAAGCCCATGACATCTCCAAAGAGGCAAGAGTCAATTTCAAGCTGTAATTACTTCTTCAAATATTGGAAATGGTGCATATGAAATGAAACATATGTGTTTAAATCTGAAGTATTCCTAATGTAGATTACAGAAAAATGTCTTACTCATTACTACAATTTGTTTTCTCTGAACAGGAACACATGCCAGATGGAACTTTAATCTCAAACAGGTGAATTTTATTTAAAAAAAAATAACGCACTGAAATTAATAATCTGTAAAACTAATATTCAAAGATCATTGACTACATTTTTGTAAGTCATGTAACTTTTGTTTGAACTTCAATAAATCAGTGTGTACAGCATTCTTACTGGAGGTTGAACGTGTGTGGACTGGGTTGTCTTGATCTCAGTCAATCATACTCTAATTTAAAGATTTTCAATCATTGATAAAGCAGAACACACACATTTATTTGTCTTCACACATTCAGTCTCAAAAATTCCAATTTAAAACAGTTTCTAAAAGTTCTCGTTCAGAGCCAATGCCACAAAAAAAAAAGTTGCAAGAAACAATTCAATTTTGATCCATGCTATAGACCTATAAACCTATGTCTTTGTGTGTTTTGCCAAGTAACATTATCTATTAAGCGAGCATGATGTCATTAGATTCACATGTAGAATAGGATTTAACGCTTTGCAATGATTTAAAAAAAGAACAAAAAAACACAAGGCCTAAAATTTGCTGAGATTATGGGCATCTATTGTTCTTGTTTTCTCTTTGCTGAGATTATGGGCATATATTGTTCTTGTTTTCTCTCCTCTTTTTTTTTTACTCTCCATAGTGCAGCAAAAAAATTTATGGCTACTTTAAAGTCTATCTTTCCTCTCACCACGTTATGCTACCACCATTCAAACCACGCAAACCGTTGCTCAGACACCGCTACTCCCCTCCCTCGACTGAGCTTGGTTAGACCCGCTGGTAGAGGTAAAGATAGGCCAGATCCTTGGGTGGGTTCTCTGACAAGGCCACCTTCTCGTCGTTGTAGATTACCCACTGTCCATCCCGCAGAATGTGGCACACATAGTGGCCCACGTTGGTTGACGTGCCCATGTGGCTGATAAAAGCAACCAACTTGTACTCTGTAACCAGAGAATATGTATACATGTGAGTGCGGGGGGGGGGGGGGTATTGGCGGGACGGAACCAGGGGAGAGACAATGAAGGAGTTATTTTGAAAGGTATGCGTATATATAGCTGTTGAACAAACAAGTGAACATAATGCTTGAGATATTTTTTAAAAAGTGAAAAGTTGTTTTTATATGTGAATTATCCTGGGCAAATGAAGCAAGTTAGAATCTTGACTAATCAAGTAATGTGGCTAACAGTTTAGAAAAATGTCCATCCTTTATGGGAGAAAAACTTATCGTTCTCTAGAACAATATCCGGACATGCATAGGATAAAAGGTCAAATTAGAGAAATTTTACATCTCTAGCAGGCTCTGGGTGGCTAGAGTTTCTATCACCCTGGGGGGTGTAGGGACTCACACACAAAAAGTTTCTGAAAATTTTCCCTTAACTTAAGAATATTTTTAGATGTAAACATCTTTTAAAACAACAAGTTATATTCCTCTAGATCTCATGATTAAAATTCTGTTAGATTTTTTTTCAGTAGTTGTGACGTTAAACCCTGTCCAGCCTTAAACTTTCTAAGGTCGCATTAGGTCTAACAATCTGAGGCATGATGTAGGTATGAGCTAACTTGAAATTTTTTTTCAAATTGATCGAGGCATTTTTGATTGGTTAGCATGCTCAGACACCCAATGTCACATTCTATTTGTTTACTTTAAGAAAGAGACAGACAAAGACCTGATTACAAGTGATAGGACATGAAAATTCTCGTACTTCCTGCTCCATCCCTGAACTTTGCCGATTGTGCAGCACCACCCTCACTAGAATCCTCAGTCTCCATTGGCTGATCAAGCTCATCTGCATGGCTGAATATCCAGTCTACAGCTCTCTCTGTGTTGTTGCTCTGAATGAAAAAAAAAAAAGAGGACAAACTTAAACATCCAAGTTTCTTGGAAGATGATGACTTACATAATCTGAGCAGAGAGGAGCAAACTCTAGTATTCCGTCTTCTTACAGGTCACAACAGGCTGAACAAGCACATGTACAACCCGTTTCAAAAAAGATGGCACCCTCGAAATTTTCAATAAAACAGTAACTGTTAAACGTGTAGTAAAACAATTTAAGCTCAACATAGAACAGTATATGTAGCAACTTGTGTGCAATTTTTGTAAACAAGGAACAAAAGCTCAACCAACAGCAAAGATTAAAAAAAAGTAGTGAAAATGAAATTGAACAGGATTAACGTCAAACTTGAAAAACGTGTTTTGAAACAATATAAATCAGGTGGCCGGTGGGGGCAACTGGAAAAAAAAACTGTGAAAAGAAAATGCAAAGATAGGCGAGTAAAAGCTGAAGAAATACAGTAAATAGATCTAGTTTTATTTACTCATTTAACAATTATTAATTTTAGAATGGCATATGCTCAAAGTGCGTCCCATTGGCGGCCAAGCACCTTTCAACTCTTTTGGCGAAGTTTGCGATGACAGCCTTGCATGTTGCCATCGGAATGCCACGAACAGTTTTCTCAACTGCTTGTTTCAATTCTTCCAGATCAGCCGGCTTGCCATGATAGGAAACTGCTTTCAAATAACCCCACAAGTAAAAATCGCAGGGATTCAGGTCCGGAGAATGAGGAGCCCATTCAACTGTAGTGCGTCTACTGATGATTCGGTCCTGGAACTTTGATCTGAGCCACTGAAGGGTACAGTTCGCAGTGTGGGGAGTAGCCCCATCCTGCATGAACCATTGGGAGTCCACATCGACATGTTTTCTTTTCAGTTTGACGAAGAATTGCTTCAACACGCCCATGTAACGCTCTGCGTTGATTGTCGTTGTTTCGTTCTCGTCGTCGACAAACCAGATGGGGCCAATAATTCCTTGAGTACTGATAGCAGCCCAAGCAGTACATTTCTCCGCGTGAAGGGGCCGTTCGAGAACATACTCAGGTGGAGATCTCCCCCAGTAAAATGCACTTTGTGAGGAAACATGTCCAGACAAATAAAAATGGGCTTCGTCCGTGAACCACACATTGTCAAGAAAGTCAGGCTCACAACGAAGACGTTCACGGAACCACTGGCTCATGAGCACCCTCTGCCCCTTGTCCAGATCGCCTGATCGTTCAACGGCTGCTTGACTTGCAGTGAGAACGATTGCATCTGCAGATTGGAATGCAAAATTCTGTGCACACTGCTCCTAGACAGGCTAAGTTCCTGACTTCTCCGTCTTATTGATTTCTTGTGATCTGCCTGGACGGACTGGAAGACAATAGCGGCATTTTCCCGCGTTGTCTTCGTTTTCGGGCGACCGGAGTTAGTTGCCTGTCCCACTCGCTTTCAGTGACGATTTTCTGTGCTGCCAAACATTTCAAACTTGTTTGACCACCTAAAGATAGAATTTTTGGCTGGACATCTACGCAAGTTGAAGTAGTGTCGAAACTTTTGTTGTGTCTGCAGTATGCTGCCTGTCTTAGTGTAGAGACGGACACAAAAGGCCTTCTCTACGTCTGTCCACGGTGCCATGGCAAATGAAGAGTGTCTTGGACTATGAAATTGATTTCTTTATAAATTAAGTTGTTACCATGTGACGTCATTAACTGACGTATAGAAAAAAAGGCTTTCAATAGTGCTCAGTAGGGCTTTGGGAGGAAAACGCAAGCGCGGGAAAGAAAGGGTGACGCACCGTAACTTTGCAAAAAAATACTTCCTTTGCACTTCGAAGCGCCATTTCAATGTGTCTCAATCATTTTCTCTAAAATTTTGCACATGCCTGTCACATAAGCGGAAGTTACTTGTGTGCAAATCTCAACTTCTTTTCTCTGTTGGTTTTGAATTAATCACAAAAATAGAGGGTGCCATCTTTTTTGAGACATCCTGTACACAAAGTTCAGAATTAGTACAACCCCCAACTGTCCTTGTGGAAATGGTGCTGAAACAACTGAACGCATACTACAGGAATGCTGACTCACTAAGAATTAAGACAACAGACCTGGCCCCCACCCACAACTCTCCATGAGAAACTCCATGGCGCTGAACAAAACCTGCTCCTGACTTTGGAGTTTGTCAGAGCCGTCAGACTCCAGATTTGACAGACTGCCAATGTCATGGGAATGCAGAAGAAGAAGAAGTCTCTAAGATTAGCAATTCAATGGGTCATTACAGTTCAAGAAAAGAATAAAGCAGTGTTTTTTAAAAACACTCATCAAAGGGGAGAAATAGTATTGAGTGGTTTCCCTTAGTTGAAAACATTGAAGAAAGTATGGAAACAGATCCGCATCCCTAATTAAGAATATAAATACAAAAATTGGTTTTTATTTATCTTTTTCATCATGTGGTCAGGAGGCCAGGTGGAATAACTCCAGCGAATATTTCATCAATAATCAGGTGGACAGTTTCAGTGACTATCAGAGGGGGATGAAATAATCAACACACTTAGCAGAAGAGACCAAATGTTTTCATATTTAATATTTGCGTTTGTAGTAAAAAATTCTCAATATTTATTTTTCCATAGCTTGGTTAAAACTTCTGAAGATGCAACATCTTTGGCTCTCACTGCAATTCTCAAGATTTAATTTAAGCTGATACAGCCTTGTCTTGAAAGACTACAATATGCTTACTGGTGATATACATGGGCACAAAGCTGAGAAAAAAATGTGTTGCATTCCTTTATTGAGCATCAGTGATAAATAAAATTTTCTGAGGATATCTTTGCTCCATAGAAAGTTGTAAAGAACGTGATTTGATCAACAATCGGTTGGCAATATGCAGTGTCTGATTTCAAAGGAGCTGGCTGTGATTTTGAAAGACAGATTTCATGGGTTTTTTGTTGGAATTGGCTTCATTTGAATGTATAAGTTGAGGAGCAATAGAGTATCCAGCATTACCTCGGCTGCATCAATATTTCAAACTCACAGTGGCTTTCAGCGCTTTTGTGGCTTGTTCCAAAGTGAAACCCATAGACATAAGGATTGCCAGTCCTTCTGGGTTTGCTTCAAATGATGCCAGAGGTCCAGAGGATGCAACTCCGCCTGCTTGTGGAGGATCAAATGGAGTGGCAAAGTCTGCAAAAATAAAATTAAATAATTGGTTGATGATTATATATGTCATACTACAATTCGTTTTGTCAAATTGAAGCAAACCAAATAAAACTTATTACCTTAAATTCAATTCCTCTGTCTTCTCTGACAAAACTCATTAAAAGTTCGTTAAGATCAACAGTTTGGCTATGTTTGATAAGGGCTGGTCTCACATAAACAGCTTCAGTCCTTGCCAAAATGGTGCTCACACTGCGTAAGAAAGTTTGTCAAGTCTATAATATTGTTTTCAGTAAAAGTGTACAAAATAAGAAACTACCTGGGTCGTCCATATGCTCCATGACCCAGTTCATGGCAGCCTCTGCTCCCTGGTTCTTGGTATGAAAGACTGCCCGTTTGCAGGCCTCTCGAGGGAAGCCCATATCCATAAGCTGCGTTACAGTGGCCTCCGAAATTTCCATAGGGGGCTCTGTTAGAAATACATAATTTCCATACCATTAATTGATTCTATTTCTATTGTTGTTGCTGTTCTTGATGTTGATGTGATTATTATTTCATTAATATTGTTATTGTTGTTGTTGTTGTTGTTGTTGTTGTTGTTGTTGTTGTTGTTGTTGTTGTTGTTGTTGTTGTTGTTGTTGTTGTTGTTATTATTATTATTATCCATTTCATTATTGTTATTTCAAACTGAAAAAAAAACGAGCTTCAGGAAAACAAATCTTATCGTCAATAGCATAAAATCATACCTCTAATTTTCACATATTTCTACAAATTCAGTCATGAAAAGAAGCAGGTTAGGATTGGAGAACAATAAACTAAGATAGACTCCACAAAGACAGATAGATAGGCAAAGGGGGAGAGACAGGGGCAGAGACACAGAGAAAAATAGAGATAGAGACAGACACACAGAAATATTGGCAGACAGAGACAAAGAGTGATATACAGAGAGGGAGAGAGAGGGACAGAGTCGGAGGGGGAGAGAAAGAGGAAGGGATACAAACAGACCACCGTACCAGGAGGAGAGTCACCAGCGGGGAGCTCTTCCTCCCCAGCCTGCAAGCCCGATCCCCGCAGCTGACTCAGGTCAAGGTTATCAGGCATCTGAACCGACACGTCTGGTCAACAGGATGACAGCAATGACATTGAGTACACCATGAAAACTTTTAGGAGGACATTAAGCTCTGAGTGCGATACGCACAGTATTCCTCAAGGATAATTAAAGCTGAGCACTCTGTTAAGGGTAGATGACATAGCCGGCCATAATCCATCGGTTGTTACTAGTTCTGATCTTGTGCTGCTTTGTTTTGTGTCAAATAGCTTTTCAGGGTATATGTCTGTTTAGTTATGTCTAGTAAGGGCAGTGGTGCAGTAACTCCACAGTTAAAATAATTAAGACTCCTTAAGGCATGTTTACACGAAGCGATTTGCAGCAAGCAACAAAGTTCCACAAAATGCTTTGATGGCACAAGCAGCAATTTCGAATCGCATGTGATTTGTGCAAAGTAGCGTAAACGTGAAAGATTTGCTGCCTTTTACAAATCGTAAGGGACACGAAGTGCTGCTTGACACGTCAGAGCATTTTGTGGAATGGCGTTGCTAGCTGCAAATCGCTTCGTGTAAACATACCTTTAGAAGACTTAGAATAAAACTGCTTTGACAAGAGATCCAACACTAGCATTAGGTAAACCATCAGATTCACTGTGTAATATACACACTAAGCTAGCAGACAATTTTGAAGTATCAAAATATACTTGTCTCAAAAAAAAAAAAAAAGGAAAAAAAGTGTGGGAGGGAATTGATAGCCTTCCATTCATTGAGCACCTTTGCTCAGAGGTGAAGGATGAGAGGTAGTTGAACCTTAACCCTTGAATTTATTTTGCGAATTCAAAAAGTTTTCTCTATATGCCTATCTCTTCACAACAAGAAAAAAATCAAGGTGGTGATAGGCATTTGAAGTGGATTTTTGTTTGCCTTCTGCTCTTTGAGTTTGGTCCCTGAATGGCTAGAAAGATGTTACAAATCTTTAGAGATACTCTGGGTGTTACACACGTTTAGCGATATAATCTGCTGTTTGACAAGCTCTCTCGAGAGGATGGGTGGGGGATCTCAATCAGCTTAACAGGACTGAACATTATCATAATACATTGCAAGTGCAAAAGTAACCGATCGGCAATGACCTTATCTTAAACCTTTCGTAACATTGCCTCCCAAAATGGAGATTGTTATACTCATCAAAATAACATAGATAAATCACTCTTGGTGTTAATCATATTAAACAAATAAAAAAGAGCATTTTGTTCATCTCACTTGCTTGTAAAAGGAAAAAAGCGGTTTTTTTAAAGTATCTCCTTTATTTCCTAGAGCCAAAACAATGTACTTTTTTCCAGGAAAGTTTTTTGTTTACCTAGCTTGCGAGGTACCCAGTCGTCACCAATGGTAAACTTTTTCAACTGGATCATGAGGTAGTCTGGGAACGTTGAAAGGCGGGTAGTTCTGAGGAGGCCCAACACAGGAGATTTAAAAAAAAAAAAAAATATTTTTTAATCCATCTATAATTAATCCACATATATACCAGTCACTGCTTTCAATAACAATGCCATTATTACTAAAAAAATTGATGTCAGGTAATTATTTTTGTTACAACACAAATATTTCAATAACTTTCTTCATCATAACACTGCTAGTACTAAAATTGCGATACCACTTTCTCTACTACAATGATCCTATCACTTCTACCATTAATAACCCTTTGACTATATTATTATTACTGAAGACTAATTAGTCTATTTCAAAGTAGCTGCTGACACAAGAAACTAAACCTTATGTTACACTGAAACTATAGTTTTTCAAAACTAAAACTTAAATAGTTCACAGCGTGCCCGGCTCGCTATTTTAGTTGCCCGGCCAGAGCTACCTAGGTCATCATGACCGGGTTCACAGAAGGGTCAGCCTACAGGCCACTTGTGGTCACTGATCTTCCCTAGCAGTTTGCTTGAATCAATCGGATATTAAAGTTTATATTTTGAGCTTGGAAAGAAAACTAAGAAAATCTGTGCAGGGTTTGAAAATCTAAGTAAAAATTTGGGATTATTTGTATTATGACAAACAAAAACGAAGTTTTTACCTTTAATAGCCTTGTCAGGAGAAACATTAGAACTAAGGGCTGGTGATCTATTAAAATTCACCGACTCATTAATTAAAAATGGAGATAACTAATTAACTTAAGGTGGTTTTTGTTTTAAACTTGCTTCAAATTAAAGAACAAAAGTGAACTTAATCACTCACCATTATTTTATCCTGTGGTCATCAAGAACTACCAGACCAGACAAGTTTATAATCCATGATGCGTTATTTTATACTTTGTTTTTGTAATATATTCTTGAGGTTCAGGAATAATCCTTGTGATCGCTTCACAACAATAGTTAGTACAGACATTTATAACATCACAGAACTTGATTTATTACATATAACACCGCACATATTCAACAGCAAGGCTTGTTGTAAGGCAATAAATGTAATTCATATCTTAGAACATCACAGATTAATATCACAGTGTTACAAGGAAATAAATATAATTAATAACTTAGAGCATCACAGCATAATATCACAGTTTTACAAAGTTTAAGAGGGGATAAAACAATCTTATATTACATGGAGAGCAGGGGCCACTTGAAGAAGATGAGCCGACAGGACATGCTTTAATCGATTTAAATCGTTTTTTATTCCCCTGGCTCTTGTTTCCAAATGAGCTATTATTTGGTGGCTGTTTTCAGTCCCCTGCTCTCCTAACAAGCCGAGTCCAAAATTGTGTTGTTTAATGTGTGGAATGCAGTGTTTTTCTAGGATATGTTGCTTGGGTATAACTTTGCCTGGAAAAATTCTTCGGTATGTGGTCATGTATGTGTCTATTGCTTTTTCTATGTGTGGGAGTGAGCTGTGTGAGATAGGCTGTGTGTGGGATATGGCTTTGTGGACTGTACTAAGTGCGCTATTGAGGTTATTGTAGACTAGTTGTAAAGTAAAGGCTTCATCGACGATCATCGGGTTGCTTGTACATTGTTGTGTTCTTGTAACAATCGTTTGTGTGAGATCGGTGTAGACTTGTGTTTGAAGATATTTGTGACAATGGTTCCCTACAAATGACCTACTGTGGTATGCTTGGGGTGTAATTCTGTGCTTGTTTAATACTGTGTCTAATGCTGAAGCTATTGGTCCTACCCTGGGCTGAAGCTCTTTGTGTATGAGGAAAGAAATGAGACTCTCTGTCTTGTGTATTTGTTGCGTGTTTTTGTCTATCTGCTGCTGTGAGTCGTTCAGTTCACTGAATCCTAGACATCCCTCCTCATAGACCAACCTCTCCTGTAATTCATAAGCCCGACCCCACTGTGCTCCATATTTCTTCAATAACATACCTAATGGTAACAAAAACGTATCTGGTTGACTAGCTACTTTTTCATCTAAATCATGTGCTGCGTTCTCTAAAAATTTGTGGTGTTTTAATACTACGCCTAGCAGAATATGTAGATAAGGTGGACATACATTCTCTAGATCTAGTCTAGGCAAAGGTGCATGAAGAGAGTTAAAAAACTTGTTGGCTTGTTTTCTCTCCCCATCTGCTTCGTCCATAAATTTTTTGTTGTCGGCGAGCAAGCTTTCCACAGATCGATGTTGACACTGATCTGCGGGGTTGTTCATGTATCGTCGTAACATCAGGCACCACAGGCAGGGATAAGTGCCCTGTGGACCCGAGAGGCCATACATTTTGCACAAAAAATCATAGTCACCATTCAGGAAGACTTTGATAGCTTTGCCATTCCATGAATGTGACTGAAGTGCAACCAACTCATCCCCTAACCCACCTTCTAAAAACCTAACAATATTCTCATGTGTGTCACGGACTGCTGCTAACGCTATAACTATTGTATTCTGCCGTGCATTTGGCCTATCTGTGTTTGCTATTTGAAGAGTAAATTTTAAAGAATTTTTACCATGATCACCCCCAATTTTCACCCAAATTTCATCCCTAGAAAGCGTATCTTTGTGCCAAGTGAGCATATTTTGCTTCTCATAAGAATCTAATAATCTATCTACGAATGTTGTCAAGCCTGCTATCCTACCATATGGTGCTCTATACTCACTGTCTTCTTCTCTTATAAATAATCTATCTTCTACCTGCACAAAGTCTGAGACTAATTCTTTTGATAATGCTCCAACTGCTCTTTCATTTTCTAAGTGTACCCCGACTTGTTTAAGCAATTTCCCGTGTTTCCTTCCCTGCCTCCAACTCATTCCTAATGCTTCTTTGATGGCTAACGTATAGTGTCTTGAAATTCTTAACTTTTGCTTTACCCCAATCCTCTGAACTATATGTTGTCTACGTGTTGTAGGTAATGCTTTTAATTCTGTCGCTAACTGTGTGTCTGCTGATGTTTCTGAAGGTCCAGCTACATATGATCTAACTTTACTCAGAATTTTTGCTCTTTTTCTTTTTGTAGGTGTTCTAACTAATGTTGTGTATTTTCTTGGTGCCACGACTTTCTGCAATACTAGTGGTTGACCTCCAGTTTTACATTTGATTGTGTTTTTCTGTGGATCGTGATGTAACTTTCTTCTTACTAAATGTGTGCTAAGTTTTTCTTCTTCTTTAGATAATGGTGTGTGTTCAGGAAGACTAAGTGAATGGCTAAATGTTAAATCTTGTTTGACTATGGGTGATGTAGCTGTGTCTACTGTAGTTTTCTGTGGTATCGGGGATTTTAAAGGTGTTGATTCAGCTATCGGAACGAAGGGCACGGTAAAATGTGAATGACAAGGTTGTGATTTGTCAGGTGTGCATACGTTAGTGTTCGTGTCTCTTCTTAGTGTTGCGCTGGTGCTTGTCTGGCTGAGTGATTTACCTAAGTTAGAAATGTGTATGTCTGCTGTTATGCTATTTGTCAGTTGGTGAAGCTGAGCAATTATTGTTTCACTAGTGTCTGTCATGCGTTGGATGTCTGACTGATCTAATGATGTGTCGAAAATCATATCTGTGTGATTGGGGACTGTGTTGTTTACATCACATGTAGATCTAGATATAATTGTTGATGTGAGTTTATTTTGTTCCGCACCTGAGGTCTGTTGCTGTAGGTTCGTGCTGTCTGTTTCTCGTATGCGTTCAAGCACAAGCTCTGTCTTCGTCGCAGGCAGCCATACGCTACTTTATGTCTGTGGCGACATAAGCTACATTCATCATAGCTTAAAGAAGCGTCATATGGGCACCATTTATTCTTATTTATGATGTAGGTGTCTCTAGCTTTTTGCAGCGTACTAGCGCTCTGTCGTTTTTTTATGTTTTTGATTGTGAAATAACATTTGTTGCAAATGTATTTCGAGAAGGTGCTCTCTGAGTCTTTGGAAGTGTCAAATCCATATATTAACAAAATATCAAAACTATAGCTCGAACATGAATGGCGTCTTTGCATGTTTGTTTTCTGCTTAGGTGTAACTAACACTTCCGCACATATACGGCAAAGCTCGTTAATATTCTGAATATGTCTTTCCTCGCTATGTTCCATAGCTTCGGGTTTGATCAATATTTTTCCTGTAAAAATTTTAGACAAATGTCGAGACATTTAGAGGTATTAAAATTCGTGACAACATAAATATTTTAATGCACGCTCAAGAATGAACATTTGAATTTTTTAAATATGAAAAAAAAAATTCTTTTCGACCTTAATTTTTTGAAGAATTTGGTTTTTAAATTACAAATAAAAATTCTGTTTCTTTTTTTCCTAAACCCTATTTAGACTATTTTCATTCTTTTCTCACACTCACAATGATCCAGCTAAAATCACAAAATTTTCACAATAATCCAGAGAAGGAACAGAGGAAATAATATGTGATGCAAAAATAATCCGGTCAGTTGTAGTTTTTGGGTATCAATGAGAAGTTTGGGGGGTAGAAAACAAGTTTTAATTCTACCACAGCAAAAGCTGTGAGAACGGTGATTTGGGCCTAGCGTGACCCCGGTCAAATCGCGGTCACCTGTCTAGATCGGCAAGATTTACGACCGTCCGGCGCTGTGCAGCATGCGAACTAAATTACAACAAAATAAGAGAGAAGTCGGCGCTGTGAGTTATTCCTGTAACGAACATATAGAAATAAGAAGGTATAAATACTGGGCTTTACTTCAGAGCTGAGGTCCTCGCTTGGATGGCAGAGCTGTAGAAATCCTCTACGAGTCCTGGCTCCAGAAAGGCTGTCAAACACTCAGAGAATGGAATGATGGGACGCACTATACTTTTTGGATCACTGATGATAGGAACAAAAAATATTTCCTTGTACTGGCAAAATGTGAGTTTCAAAGGGCAAAATGTATATATGAATGAAATATATACAAAGCTAGAGAAGTTTATTAACTTACAGAGTTAGACAATAATTTCTGCACTCAGGTGTGAACACTGGCAGTGACAAGTGAAAGAGTTTTATCTCTAATAAAAGAGAGAAAGAAATGTATTTTTTTTAAAAGTTGACTCACACCAATGTTGTAGAATCTGCTTTAGCTTTTTCCTCATTGTACTTCCTTACTTCCTCTGAAATGAAAGTTGCCAAGGAAATCATTTTTTACTCTCAAGAATGAGCTGTTAGTATGTGCAAATTTTACTCTCAGAACTAAAATATCATTAAAAAAAAATGGGTATTGCCAGCACCTTATCTCTTTTAATTCTTGCTACATTGACATCTTAGCAATCAAGAGCAAATTACTAAATAGAACTAGAATATTATCAAGCTTTAATCTCTATCTTTAGTAGTATGTATGTTTGTTTTTTTGTTTCTATTAAAACCTCTTTTTATAACTCACTTATATATTTCATAATTCAGATTGAACTACTTAATTCAAAAGATTTGAATGAAAATATCTGGAATGAAGTTCAGGTCCCACAGAATTTGTTTTCTGCCAATATTAATGCCTACTTAGTGGTGAATGGGTATTATTGCCCCAAACAAAGCGCAAATATGTTTCAAGATCTTTGTCATAAACCATGCCTAATTTTACCTTTGTTAATGGCAGCCTCAAGTGGTACAGGGAGTGACAAGCAGAAGTCTTCACGCGATGAGTACCGCACCTTTTTGCTTGATGTGCATATAATCTTGTCCTCAATTTGAAATCGGAAGCAATCACATGCATTTACAGACCCCCTGCTATTTTTCTGGATAAGGGCAAAATATAAAAATAGTTGAAATGTCTGACAACATTTAAGGATATTAAAACCTTTTTGAGCTTCAAACGATTTAAAAAGAATGTTGATCCATTTACTTCAAAAAAAGCATATAGCTCAACACTTGATATGGGATACACAACAAATCAGTTATGAAAAATTTCATTTGGGTCATAATGTACCTTGTCCCTTCTGCGAGTGAATTATGGGTTCCAATATTCATATTGAGATATGTCTATATTTATAGAAAGCTTGTTTTTTAGGAATTTCAAAGCTAAAAACTGCATGAAATCAATATAATTTCCTCACTAGTTATTTAAGATAATAAACTGAAAAATATAAGCTCTTAAATCTATCCTTTTTATAAATAAAAATAGTATTTTGTTAGATCCGTATAATAATTGGACATGGCAAAGTTGCATGCACCTCAATAACGGATATGATGTGAAGAAAAAATTCCTGAGCATCTTGCTGACGTTTTGTGGAAAATTCTGGATGACCTTTTCCCACTAAAGACTTGAACATTTGTGGACGGATTCCGGAGGGAGGCTGAATAAAAAACAAAAAAGTTTCACCTAGTATAAATATGAATAAGTTGAGAAGCAAACTAAAATCATAACACTTTATGAAGCAAAATGCTTAAACTTGGATTTAAATATACTTTTTTGTACAAAGATTGTAAAAATGATGTTGAAAGTTGAATAAAAGCCTTAAAGTATTACATAAAATATAGAAATGTTAGAATTTGGAAAAATTTAATTCGATTTGTGGATGCAGGACACTGGTGGGAATTTTTAATTCTATAATCCTTGGTTTGATATGAAAGTAAGAAGATAATAATTTGCATTTATAAGCCAAGAGCTAATATTTAAATTTTAAAAAAAAAAAAAAAAAGGTTCTGCAAATAAATCATTTCTACTTTAATGAGCTTTGGCTGAAAATATTTTTCAAGTGATAGGTGCCTGAAATGTTGTCACTGCCTCGCAGCCTCCTATAGAGTGATGGGATCCCTCCTAAAAAAATACAATAACATGAGCTATAAAAAATAATATGCAGTTTAAAGATTGCAACCAAACAAAAGAGCTGGTTCAAAGCCTTGTAGGCAATTTCTACATCATGATTCATTGCTTTGGTAGAAACCATGAAAAAAATTCATTTGTTTGAGAGCTGTAGATAAAATATGTTTTGAAGTGGTATTTGCTCTTCGTCACTGACCTCGAGGTAATGTGGCACAACTGATTGGGATGCTTCATCATCTGTCTTTTCTCTGGAGATGGAGGAAAGAAACGCAAATAATAATGGCCATACTGGCAATGCTAAGATAAATCTAAACAAAAGTTTCTTTTTTAGTAAAAAAGACAAGTTTCAGTATCTAGTCCCGGTACTTCAAATCACTCATTAAAGCAATGGTATCACATTTACAATCTAGAAGAAATGAAATCTGTATTGGATTGAACTTACTCATTCTTGGAGTAGATGCCAGACAGAAGACCTGCAGCAAGTTTAGTCCTGAAGGAAATATGTAACATCTGATCAATCATGTTTGTGTTTACTTTGCCACAAAAAAAAAACAGACATTACAAAGCCTTAAGATCTATTAAGTCTCGACCTCATTAAGCAGTAAAAATAACCCATAAGTTAGAGAATTC
The DNA here is from genome assembly GCA_033675545.1 of Elysia crispata. NCBI lineage: Eukaryota > Metazoa > Mollusca > Gastropoda > Plakobranchidae > Elysia > Elysia crispata. Next base: position 209,994 of record JAWDGP010005165.1, read on the forward strand.
TAATCGGAAGTTGTATAAAGCCTTAGCGTGTTCTAAAGTAAGAGATATCAAGTTGAAAAGTTCTCTGCTTACAACTTGATCAAACTTCTACTTATAAAATTATAAACAGTCCCAAATATATAGAGGAAAGTATATCAAAAGCTAAACAAATTTGTTATAAAATTTTGATGAAAAAATTAAAGTACATATTACTTAAAATCAAGTTAACAGTTAACTTACATCTGAGTATTGAAGTCCGAAAATGGGGTGTTGGGAGCATTCACAACAATTTGATCAGCCGAACTGAAGTACCTGAGTTAAATGTTAATGAAAGGCAATGTAAACAAACACTGCAAAAAAAAGGTGAATGACTTTGAATCATCATATAAATCAAATGTTTTAATGTTTCTGATGTGCTAGGTGTTACAAAAATAATGGCAAACAAAAGCATGCATGTAGCCTCGGTCCCTTTTACAACGCTTTTAAAATTAAAGAAATTTTCTCACCAAAACAGAAAAGATTTCCAAAATTTATTATTTCTAAGAGCTAGAATAAGACACTGATCTAAATTGTTATATATGTAGATCCTTTTCTAACACTATGCTCTTACTGGTTGATCTAACTAACAAAAAAGATCAATAAATTTCAATTAAAACTTAACGAAAAAAATAGTGCTTTTTAAAGCCCTTTCATGAAACCTGCGCAGTAGAAATCTACAAACAATGTCCTGAAGTATATCTGGTACTTTTATAATAAAAATAGTTTATGAAAGATCCAGCAACCAATCTCAGTGCCTGGAGTTAAAATATTTGAATTTACAAAACATTATATGAAGGAGAAAGATTTACCATCATATTTTTTAAAAACCTACAACCCAATCAAATCTCTCCCTAATCATCTGTAAAAATTAAGGGCTACTTTGAACATTTAAAAGCTCAGAAAAAAAAAAAATTCAGGACTAGAAAGACATACTTGTATCAACTAGAAATAATTTTATACAAACTTAAAAAAAAAATTAAGAATGTTCAACTGTTGGAGCCAGTATCCTAAGTCAGTGAACGTATGCAGCTGCTCAGTCACATTAAAAACATCATAAAAGTAAATCAATCATAAGAATAAGAAACATAACATTCCTGAAATGCCAAACCAAATTTTTCACAAAGCTCATTTCTTATTACCTTGCCTGACTGTGATCACAACTAAATCTTACCCAGACCAACGCTGTGGTCAAACTTAAAACTCAAAACAAGAACTGCAGAATTACAGAACTTGACCCTAGGGAACACTTCTAAATTAGAGGGGTTTTTTTTAAAGGGAGCCATTGCGCATATTTCCGACAAAAGATACTAAATACTCCTTTCATGAGGATGGTCCAATTACAAGGTATCTTAAAGTGTGGTAACAGAGTGATACTAAGTTTTTTATTATTACTATTATTATTTATTGTAACCCCTCCCTAACTTCTGGCACAAAATTAAAAGCTTAATCAAAAGTAATGCACATTTTCAAACAGATGAGGAATGTATGCGTACTGACCTTCTCTGAAAATCTGGAATATTAAACAGAACTTGCATGACAGAGTTCATGTAGCAAGAGTTGCCCAGATTGCGCATGCCAGTGTAACCAGGGCCAGACATTGGCTTGAGCTGACTGCCGGCCTCCTGGATGACGTCCCACTCTCCAATCTTCTGGTTGATGTCGATCTCTAGCTCCGTCATTGTCTTGTCCGTCTGGCAGTGAGAGATAAAAAAGAAAAAAAAAATTTTTCACAAACGTCTGTGGACATTCTTTGCAGAGAAGGAAATTAATAACCAATGGTGGACAAAACTTAACATTTAAAGGAATGACGAAGAAAGGACCCCAAAGAGGAAAAGACAAATTTGGGAATGATGATTAAACAAATTATACATAGAGGCAAGATTACCTGAAACAATGTAAAAATGGTAACACAAAACAGCCGTCAGCTTGAATTTCAGGTAAAAAGACAATGAATGTATGAAAAATAAAAGAAAGAAATAATAGTTAATTTTATCTTAGCCATATCAGTGATATTCATGGAGCTATTACTCCTGTTACCTTCTCTAAAGCAGCCATATTGATACCGAAATGTGCAAGGTGCTTTGCCAGGTAGGGGTCCTCAACCATGTCATCTTCGTCATATGAGAACACGTCTGACAAGAAATCAAACTTTTATGTAAAGCACAGCAAGTGTTGCTTTTTATGGGCTACCTAATAAAAGTTTTCGAAACAATGGGAGTAAAAATAAATTTAGATATTAAGGACAACAGCAATGAGAAAATGGGGGAGAACTGATGTAAACTGAACATAATTATGGTTTCCTCTTCTGTTTGTTCTTTCCTCAATTAAATTAAACGCAAATTGCTGGCGTGTTGGTCTGTCCTGATCCAAAAGAATACCAATTTACAAGCAGTACTTCACACATGTTTGAATATATCAGGTTCCTCTGGAAACAGCAAACTAACTAATGGACATGAATGACTAAAACAGAGATCAGAAAGAGAATGGACTGAACAGAGTTTTCCCATATAATATTCACAGTCCCATCAAAACTATATCAATGATTTTGAAGGTATTGTATAAGCCCTCTACAAGAAAAGAGATACCCTGTAGATCAAAAATACTAAAATCCTAGCAAGTTGCACCACAGCACAAAAAGAAAGAAATGGTGAAAACAAGATATTACAGGCATGCTCATATAGAGCTAACAACTACGTGTGTTAGGAGACCCTAACCTGCACTGGTAGCTGTAATAGTTCCTAGCTTTACTGCCAGGGGGTATTTGAACTCCTGGTAGTGCTCCAAGGCATGATTATTGCCACCTGAACCATCAAAGAACCGCCTGCCACACAAGATCGAGCCATCCGTCAAGTTGAGCCACAGGTTGGTGGTCAAGTCACAACGCTCGCACTTCCATCCACAGGGAGGGATTTTCTTCTTGGGCTCTAGCTGCAGCAGATTCTCTGCATGTCTTCACACCCAAGGAGAGGGAAAGAGAGAAAAAAGACCAAGATTTCTTAGTGACTCAATTAAAAATAATACGCAAGTCTTACATGTCCAAAAAAGTGAAAATGTTCTCACTTATTCAACTGGCATCAGTTCTTTTGTTTCAAACCCCTTGAATGGTAAGAGATTTCTCTTTTGCATAAAATCATTTTTAAAGATCAATTGTGGTTACCAGAACGAAAAGCATTCAAATTTGACCGCCTCTGGAAAAAAATTCATGCATTGAGAATAAAGACATCAAACTAAATACATGTCATGACGCATCACTTATGTTGATAGATACCATGTAAAAAAAACTGAAAAAAGATTTAAAACAATTCAAAAGATACGATCCCCATTGCCAAAACCTATCTTAAATATAGAAATCATTTTAGAGTCTTGATAACATTTGCCAGAAATGAAAGAATGCATGGTATATAATGCAAACTCATAATGATTTTATTTTTATACTTATTTCTTATAAGATTTGTAGTCTGTAGATTAGACTAGTATTTTCTCAGCTAAGAGAAACCATATATGTTTAAGAAAGTTGGGCATAAGAAAGGAGATCAGCAAAGCCATCTGCTATAGGCGCAAGTGCTAACATGGGTGACATTGTTAAAAGTCAACAAATATATTTCGAAGCTTTAACTTGTTGTGACAATACTATCACTTTCAAACAGGTCGATATTAAATTTTTTTTTTTTTTTACTGCTTACAATTTCATTGTTTCAAGCTATACTTTTCAGCTTGCAAGAAGTCTGGAGATGGCGTATGCACACACACAGACACATAGGATAACATCAATTTTAGCAAGAATTATTGAAGTTTTTAGATTCATTCCAATTTTAATTCATCTAAGCTTTAAATCTCAGTTATAGGATCTACATAGTATGTGGCCTTACTTGGACACCCGCAGTTTTTCTCCCTCCCACGTTCCCGCCATGGCTGCTGCCTCTTCCTGCTTTGCTGCATCGTCCGCCATGAGGATCATAGTCGCCGACAGCTGGGCCTGAAAGAAAAAAGGGGAGATAAATGAATAGATGGAATAGATGATAAATATAGATGTTAGCTAGAATAGTCTACTGCAAAAGAAAAAGGGAAAAAATACAAGCAGATTGTTACTTCCCAAATGAAAAAAAAATTTAATAGTTTCTCTCACATCATCAGGAGCAGCTGAAAGTAAGGTAGGGATCTGAGAGTCAATAAAAGCATAATAATATTGAACATAGACCAAATATATCTGTTCAAAAAGTCATTCATCACAAATTAGAGCTAGAGGCCAAAATTTTGAAATGCAACTTTTAACCTTTGTCCAAAGTCTAAAGATATGAGTTGTAAAACCTGTTTTCTTTAAATCTAGTACACATGCCTCCTAATCAGATAGTCAAATTATGATCATTACCCCCAAAGCTTCATTTAAGTTATAGAAAGTATTCAATAATTAAAAACTTATAATTGCATCAGCAACATAACAGGTGTTTCAAATCTATCAAAGATTTCTAGGCACTTTCACATCATCAGCAGACTGTTTTCATCCCCTGTTTCACAGCAATCATAATAAAACATAAAATTCACTTATACTATAAAAATTATGTCACTCACTTGGTCTGGGATCTGGGCGCCAGGAAAAGGAATTTCATACCACTGAGGCAAAACGACAATGCTGGTTTTCTCTTCAAACTCAAATCTTTTCTCATCACTTTGGAAACCACCTTCGACACCTATATGATATAGTAATACCATAGATGAAGACACAATAATTTTCTTTTAAACCGTTTATGATGCACAATGTTGCATAATCTAAGGAGTCAAAAATGTAATGCTCAACAAATACATTGTAACAATAGCTGTTTCTTCTCTGCCATATGCCTTTTAAATTTCAAATTTGCCACATATTCTTTTTATACCATCCTTTCCCTTGAAAAATCTAATTGGATAATTGATTTCAAGAATGAGAAAAGTAAACAACTAGTGATAAAGATCATATGTGGTTAACATATTAGATCCAGAGTGAGGCAGACTACCTCAAAGAGGGTTTATGAAACACAAGGAACAAACCTCAATCTAGCATTTTCATCATGAAGAAAAAAAAAAATAAAAAAAGATACTTTACCTCAATCAGGGGATAAGTATCTACCAATATTCTCATTAAAGATAAAACTATCAAAAACAATGAAAAAAATACACATACTATATGCTGAATCAGGCAAGCAGTAAACAAGTATTATTCAATAACTCTTTTGATGGTAAAATTCTGATGATCTGACATTTATGGGTAGTCACAAAACTTTTAGATGTAATTCAAGCACTAAAAAATTTTAAAACCAAAATGCTAATAATAAAAGTAAGGATGAGAATATATTTTTTCATATTTGTGGTGGTAGAACTTAAAGTTGTAAAGTAGTGGCAGAAGCAAAAGCAACAGAAAGAGGGGTAATCAAGGTTGCTATGGTATTAATAATACACTCAAGTATGATATCATTATTGACAATTCTATATTATTTAATACCAATAGCTAGTTTTGTTGGCTTCTCCAAGGTGCTTGTTTCATCTTTTGGTATCTGGAAGAAAAAAAAATATTGAAAAAAGCTATCTCCAAAAAAATGACATGTTGAGAAAAAGAGAGAGAGAGAGAGAGAGAGAGAGAGAGAGAGACAGAGACAGAGAGACAGAGAGACAGAGAAAATTAAGAGCAATGGAAAATAGCAACAAAAAATTATAATAAAAAGTTTACGTTTAACTCTGTTGAAGGACATGGCCCTTGATACTGATAAATATAAAGATCTCTTGTAAGTAAAAATAAATAGATAAGGTCTCATAACCAAAGTAAAATTTCCATTTCTAATGTGACACAAAAACTAAATGTGCAGCCAAGGAAGCTGGCTTGGTGTATGTCGTACCAAAACTGTGCATGTTTTCTTTTGTTTTTAGTATTCTTACAAACTTTAATTTCAATTCAATCAATGTTCTTTTCTCAATTTTAAGATTCCTTATACACTGTAAATATCTTACTTCTTTTCGAAGCCTCTTGATCTTCAGAAAAACACCATGCCCTGTCCGTTCAAAGTATTGCTGCAGGAAGCGTTTCCCAATTCCAAGGAATGTGTTCATGCAAATGTACAGACCATCTGGACTCTCCTGCAGAGAATTGAAAAAAGTGTGGCAAACTGCATTTAAAAATCAATTTCAATTTTTTGTTTAATTCATTCATCATTAAAATATGAAACTGACCTCAGAGAGAGGGAGAGAGAGAGAGAGAGAGAGAGAGAGAGAGAGAGAGAGAGAGAGAGAGAGAGATGAAATTTAATTTAATTTAAAATGATTTCAAACTTGATTTCGAAGATCATAGTGTTATTTTATTTAAAAGTAGAGCAAACCTAACATCAGCATGGATACATTTGAATAGTAGATCATTAAATTATTTTAAAAACAGAAGACAGTGACACCACAAATTTTGATGCGGAAGTTTCCCTCAATTTGTGAATACAATTGTGGTGGCTGGTTATAATCGGTTATCAATGCTAGTTCAAGCTTTTGAAGATTGTTGTCTATGTAAAATTGAAACTCCTTTATTTTTTTTTAAAGATCGACTAGACTAGAGTATAGATCTAGACTCTAGACAATGGTAAGGTACAAAACCTGTCTAATACTCTGACAGTTTTGCCTCAGCGGAATGAAATTAATTTTTTTTAACAAGATCTAATTATCTTAATATGATTCTCTAACTTCTAGCTGTAAAAAGCGAAGACTTACCGGATTATCAAAAGAAAAAGCACACTCATCTTTGTAGACTTTTTCACCACCGATAGGGGCTTTCACTGTTCTCTTCTTCAGCTCTTCTATTGCATCCATAGTGGATCAAGACTTTTATAGTTCTTTGGTTAAGTAAATTGTTGGGTTTTTTTAATTCAGATGTAGATCTAAGAAATTTTGAGTCAATTCAGTCAAATAGGATTACATGAACATTGAACATTGACTTTTTTACCGAGTGGCTAATCTAAACTGAAACTACAGTTGGGTCCAATATGATCTGCCAGAGCATTTAGAGTGATGCCCCTTAGGGAGACACAAGCCCGCTATTACCATTCTGTTTTAGAGGGGAAAAAATTAAAAAGAAAACACCAGGAATTATTGTCTTAGGACTCGTGATCAGGAAAGAGAACTTCCACAATTAATATAAATAATTATTTTCTTGAGCTAAAAACTTAAAAAAAAAAAAAAAAAAAAAAAACAGTCACCAGTCATAAATTTTCAACGTGTAATGCGTCCAGGTCTAGCCGTTTTTACAAGAGGAATGCTTCATTCAACAAAATATAAATACAAGAGAAAAGGCGGCTCAGGGCATCATTATAAATCTCTGAGGTCCAAAAATATGTCGTACATGGGATTTCATGTGACAGGGGAAAAAAAGGCAAATCAGTGGAAAGGTATGAGTGATAAACGCAACGCAATAGCTAAGACCTTGATCATTGGTGTGCAACTTTGAAACTCACGAACAGTAACACGGAAAACGAGTGGTCTTTGGTGAATGCCTTATGTAGAAAAAAATCACTCAATTTTAGTTGCAACGCACTTTATAAACAAAAAGGAAAGAAAAAAAGTTAAGATAAACGAAAATCGTTGAATGTGGATCTGAAAAATCACCTTCTCTTGCACCAAAAAAATTAATTCTTTATTTTTCATATTTTTTAACCCAAGTCTGATCTTATGGTGCTCAGTCGTCATTGCGCGGTGTGGCACGAACACAGGAAATGGATTTCATTTCTTTGACCTATGGATGACCCCTTCTAATCCCCTTTCGAAATATTCCTTTAGTAAACCACTTTGCCTGTATCGTTATGAATACACAGAGGGAATAAGGCAGGGTAAATCATTGACACTTTGGTTGCTTGCTGTTCTCAGTAAGAAACCAAATCTTGCTCTCTTCTTGTTTAAGATAATTTTGATATACAGGATTCATGCTTACAAAAGTGTTATGGAGCTTAAAACTTAGTGGAACTATGGGAGTAAAGAAAGTATAATTATTAGTTCGCACATATTGAACTTGGCTGGTGTTATTGTTGTACATGTAATAGGAAGAGAAGGCTCTGGTTCTAAACAGTCTGAGTAACTTAAGGCCAAGGTTCATTCACCTTTGAGACACATCACTTTTTTTTGTTTGGTTTTTTTTTTTTAAATCACATAGTGACCTTTGCCCTCAGTGCATAACTCAAAGTAAGAGCAAGAATATCTTAAGACATTTGTCACATTTTTCTGTTGTTTTTTTTTTGTTTTTGTTTTTGTTTTTTTTTTGTTTTTTTTGTTTGCTTGTTTTTGTTGTTTCTTTTTTTGTTGTTGTTTTTTATGACGAACCATTAATTCTTACAAGCACGAAAAGTTGTAGAAGATAATTGACTGTTTCTAAGTTCCATGAACTTTTGATGACAAACAAGTGGTGTAGTGATATTACAAGCACAAATAGGAAATTCTCACCTCGATAAAAAAGCAATCAATAATTATTCATTCTTCATTAAATTCATATTTTTTTTTCCTATGTCCATCCAGGCAAACACAGCACTGAAGATACTCCGTCTGAATGGCTGAATGGCAACAAGATTGGTAACAAAGGAGGGATGGCCTTCGCCCAGGTCATGCAGATCAAAACCACGCTGGAAAGTCTGGACATCGGTGACGCAGATTTATCAGGTTTTTTTTTTTTTTTTTGTTTTTTTTTAGTTATTTTTTTTTTAAATATAGTTTTGATCCAGTTTATAAATAGTTTTACATATTTTGGAAAAAATCCACTGCAGATGAAAGCTGGCATTTCTTGTTCTCCAATGTTACGTCTGAATCTCCAGACATCCTGGTTCTGATGTCCCTTGTTACTTTTCCCTTTCTCTTTTATGATGGGTCATATTGGCTGATATGTTACATTTAATTTTAATCTTGATAATCAAAATTATACTATCTTCATTATCATTGTTATCAACATGGTCATTTTCATCACCTCATTTTCCAGCAGCAAGATAGGGTGTTTATTCTCCACTCTGAATTTCATATAAAGTATGTTGTTCATGGCTGTTGCTACGATAACGATCCTAGCTCCCTCATCACTCTCTACACAATCCCTCTAATTCCCTGTCTACCTCTACTTCCCTCTCCTCTTCCTCACCTCAGACGATCGAGTGTCTTATCGCCTTGGCCACTGTTCTGAGAGAGAACCGGACTCTGACAGCTCTCAACGTTAACCAATCACTGCTGTAGACTGTCCAAGAGGCACCAACTTACCATTTCACTCGTATGAATACAGACACATTGTAACTTCCGCCTCTGACTACACTACAGTCTACAGGTAGAGCCAATTAGAAACACACGATGTATGGGTGCAAAATCGCGTGCTTGGGCCAGCATGCTGGCAAATTAAAGCTTGCCAGGTGACTTTTCCGTCGATTTATTGATTTGCTGAATTATGTTGTTTTTTTTTTTGTTTTTTTTTAATTTTCTTTTTTACATTCACGACTAGCTTCCTTTCTGCCGTTGCATCAGCCAGCAAAAAAAAAAAAAAAAAATGCAGAGTGCAAAAACAAACTTTTGTGAATCAAGAATCTAGCCGTTTGATTCTCTATTGGCCGGTCTGAACTGTTAACTTCATCCAATGATAATTATTTTGTTTTCTTCTCTGCACTCTTGACAGCAACTAGACGCTTCGTCATGATGGAAGAAAAAGCCGAACTAGGCCTGAATTCGTGACTAGGTTAAACGTAAGTATTCGAATAAAGCTTTGGTCTTATATAATTCCGCTAGAAATTGTTAAAGCAGTTAATCAAGGGCTTTTTTCACAGTGAAGCTTATATTTTTCACGCCGAAGTGTATAAAAAATAGATCAACTACTGCGCCATTGCGTTTCATATCATAATATTTAATTTAAATTTCTCTTAAATATAAAAGTGTCATTAGTTACCTAATTATACGTAATTATTGATGCATGGTGAAGATAAAATAATGTGTGAGGGATTGGCCGTAGGAAATCTCACAACTTAAATGACTCTACAAAACCGGAATTATGACGATATATTGTTCTAGTAATAATCCACAAAAACTAAAAGAAGATGTAAATGTAATAAGAGAGCAAAGTTACTTTGATTAATTTTTTTGGGCTTTTGTTTTCCATCCATTCCTCCAATATTGTGCGAGTCAAATAACGTGTTGGAGCGACAGAATTTCATCTCATAATTTTAACGTCTGAACAAATACCGAAGAAACAGCTGTACTTTGGACAGGATTATGGTGAAATATCTAGGAAGGCCTTCTGCCCAATCAGAGGGCAGGGTAAGTTTGACTTTTATGGCCTTTTTTTTCCACCATTTCCAACGAGATAGTCTGGGTCAACTATTAATCCAGGATTGGCATAATGTATAGCTCATATTTTAAATGGTTATACTCTAACGGAATGAACTGTTGTACTATAGACAAGACTATGATTATTTTACCTTAGTGATTGAATAATTACATTTTCATATTCTACAAGCTGCAGCATGGTATAAGGTTGTTACGCCACCAACTGATCGCAACCAAGCAGGAAATAATAGCAAACCTTGTCTTATAAGTCTGTTCAATATTTTTTTTTAATTATAATTATTATTTCATTATATTATTAAACCATGAAAAAAGTTTTTTGGTTCAATTATATTTTTTCTGCCCCTCTTCTATTCAAAACAAAAATTCACACTCACTCACACACACACACACATATATTCAAGCTCGTAAGCTGTAAAGCGACCTTAGATATGCTTACATTTTCCTTACAAATGTGATTTTATTTTGTGTGGAGTTTTTAAATTTTATCCTCCGCTCTCTCTCTCTCTGTTTGTCCATCTATCCCTATCTCTTACTCTCTTAGAGAGTCTCTATCTTTGTCACTCTTACGTAAGAAACAGAAGATACAAAATATTTCAAGTGACGACTTTTATTCTCATGTAAGAACAAATTTAAACAAATAAAAAGAGATAACGAGTATGTCAAATTTGACATACCATAACAAAAGCAATTTAAAAAAAAAAATAGATATCTAAAAGAATCAACAACATCTGGGGTCTAAACAACATCATAGATAGCCACGTACTGTCTCTACCATAGTTAGCGCAGACCAATTACATGAGTCTTGAATATAATTATAAAACTCTCAACAGTCCTAGCAATATCAAATTCTGTTTCGATTTATAAATCGATAAAGACAATTATTCAGTAAAAGGTAAGTTAGATTGGTACGTTAATTGCAGAGCTGATCTATCGACTGATTCATAGACTAGTGGGCTGATCCAGACAATATCAGTGTATCTATTCAGAACTGGGCGGCCATTGCAAAGAGCAAACATTGGTGTCACGTGATCGGGAGGTTCAGTTGCCGGGCGCCTTGTTGCTCTTCCTGTGAGAGGGCGGGTCCCTTCTGTAGCTGCTGATGCCGACAGTTACTCTGGCAGAGGGAGGAGTAAACAGGAGAGCAGCATAAAACAGAGGGAAAGAGAAAAATAGAGAGAGAACGGGAGAGGATTGTAAAAGGGTACGGTACAGGTAAATTAAAAAAAAAATATAATTATATTAGAAGTTAATTTCTTTAGTGTGCAACAAGCCTTAGGAATGAGGGGGGGGGGGGGGAATTAATTATTCCCAACAAGAAATTCGTATTGTTGTCATGCACGGTCGCTTTCAGAATGATTTGCATTAGACTTCATATTATGGTGTGTCTAGTAAAGCACAGTCTATCAGTCTGCGATCCCTCGGAATAGCCATAGACTGTTGTACTTGTATGCTTTAGAAAAAAAAAACCGTTATGTCTTGCTTGGTTCATCTTTATAGACCCACAGAGTATGCCTTAGAAATAAAAAAAAAAAAAAAAAAAAAACCGTTATGTCTTGCTTGGTTCACCTTTATTGACCCACAGAGTATGCCTTAGAAATAAAAAAACAAAAACAAAAAAAAACGTTATGTCTTGCTTAGTTCACCTTTATTGATCCACAGAGTATGCCTTAGCAGAAAAACAAAAACAAAACAAAAAAAAACCGTTATGTCTTGCTTGGTTCACCTTTATTGACCCACAGAGTATGCCTTAGCAAAAGAAAACCAAAAAAAAAAACCGTTATGTCTTGCTTGGTTCATCTTTATTGACCCATAGAGTATGCCTTAGAAATAAAAAAAAACTACACCCATCGAAGCAGAAAATGTTTCAAGTGTCTTACAAAATATTACTCATCCTTTGAGTTCCGTAGATGTAAAATAATCTTTGAACTACATGTAGCAAATACTCAGATGTGATAGAATAATGTTACGCGCATTGAATTGTTCACAATCATTAATTATCCTTCACACATTTCTCTCCATTTAAAACTTTAAATATCACCAATTTTTTTTCAACGAGAATCACGATTAGAACAAAAGCCAGAGAAAAAAAAAATAATATTTATCAATTAGCGCCTTTGGTTTAAATGTTTATTTCCCTTCTACGATACGATTAATACGCAGTTTCCAGTCAAAATGAACGTCATTGCCATGGCAACCTGTTACTATCTAGCACGCGACTCACTTGCTGATCCAAACCACAGCCACGGTGAGAAGAGAGATAATACAGAAAGGCAAGATGTGCCCCACCAGAGTCCACTTGTTCTTGTCTGGGATTAGGGTGGGGACAATTACAGCAATCAGCAGCAGTACATTGGTGAAAAAGGCATTAAGTTATCAGTTGGCCTTTTTTTTTTTTTAATATCGAAAATTTATTTCTTTCAAACTACAATGTAAGGTAGTCATAACTCTAGAAAATAAATCATTCTAACCTTAACTCCTAACTGCGGTATTCGCCATGGTCTCAGAGAGAGAGAGAGAGAGAGAGAGAGAGAGAGAGAGAGAGAGAGAGAGAGAGAGAGAGAGAGAGAGAGAGAGAGAGAGAGAGAGGAGAGAGAGAGACAGAGACAGAGAGGCAGAGAGTGACAGACAGACAGATAGACAGACAGACAGAGAAAGAGAGAGAACGACAGAGAAAGAGAGAGACAGAGAGAGAGAGAGAGAGAGAGAGAGAGAGAGAGAGAGAGAGAGAGAGAGAGAGAGACAGACAGACAGACAGACAGACAGACAGACAGACAGACAGACAGACAGACAGAGAGTGAGTTCGTTGATAAAGGTCAAGGTTTAAAAATTAATGTTTTCATTGAGGGAAAATAAACCAATCAAAAAAACAACATGGTAGTTATGTATTCATAGAATTGACAGCAGCCTATGCTCAAGCTCATCTTAGTTCTTCTAACATTAGGTGTTGGTCGGCTGTAGTTGTGACATGTCAGTATCTACTAACGTTAAGCGTTGGTCGGCTGTAGTTGTGACATGTCAGTATCTACTAACGTTAAGCGTTGGTCGGCTGTAGTTGTGACATGTCAGTATCTACTAACGTTAAGCGTTGGTCGGCTGTAGTTGTGACATGTCAGTATCTACTAACGTTTAGTGTTGGTCGGCTGTAGTTGTGACATGTCAGTATCTACTAACGTTAAGCGTTGGTCGGCTGTAGTTGTGACATGTCAGTATCTACTAACGTTAAGTGTTGGTCGGCTGTAGTTGTGACATGTCAGTATCTACTAACGTTAAGCGTTGGTCGGCTGTAGTTGTGACATGTCAGTATCTACTAACGTTAAGCGTTGGTCGGCTGTAGTTGTGACATGTCAGTATCTACTAACGTTAAGTATTGGTCGGCTGTAGTTGTGACATGTCAGTATCTACTAACGTTAAGCGTTGGTCGGCTGTAGTTGTGACATGTCAGTATCTACTAACGTTAAGTATTGGTCGGCTGTAGTTGTGACATGTCAGTATCTACTAACGTTAAGCGTTGGTCGGCTGTAGTTGTGACATGTCAGTATCTACTAACGTTAAGCGTTGGTCGGCTGTAGTTGTGACATGTCAGTATCTACTAACGTTAAGCGTTGGTCGGCTGTAGTTGTGACATGTCAGTATCTACTAACGTTAAGCGTTGGTCGGCTGTAGTTGTGACATGTCAGTATCTACTAACGTTAAGCGTTGGTCGGCTGTAGTTGTGACATGTCAGTATCTACTAACGTTAAGTGTTGGTCGGCTGTAGTTGTGACATGTCAGTATCTACTAACGTTAAGTGTTGGTCGGCTGTAGTTGTGACATGTCAGTATCTACTAGCGTTAAGCGTTGGTCGGCTGTAGTTGTGACATGTCAGTATCTACTACCGTTAAGTGTTGGTCGACTGTAGTTGTGACATGTCAGTATCTACTAGCGTTAAGCGTTGGTCGGCTGTAGTTGTGACATGTCAGTATCTACTAGCGTTAAGTGGTGATCGGCTGTAGTTGTGACATGTCAGTATCTACTAGCGTTAAGTGGTGATCGGCTGTAGTTGTGACATGTCAGTATCTACTAGCGTTAAGCGTTGGTCGGCTGTAGTTGTGACATGTCAGTATCTACTAACGTTAAGTATTGGTCGGCTGTAGTTGTGACATGTCAGTATCTACTAACCTTAAGTGCTGGTCGGCTGTAGTTGTGACATGTCAGTATCTACTAGCGTTAAGTGGTGATCGGCTGTAGTTGTGACATGTCAGTATCTACTAACCTTAAGTGCTGGTCGGCTGTAGTTGTGACATGTCAGTATCTACTAGCGTTAAGTGTTGGTCGGCTGTAGTTGTGACATGTCAGTATCTACTAACCTTAAGTGCTGGTCGGCTGTAGTTGTGACATGTCAGTATCTACTAGCGTTAAGTGGTGATCGGCTGTAGTTGTGACATGTCAGTATCTACTAGCGTTAAGTGGTGATCGGCTGTAGTTGTGACATGTCAGTATCTACTAACGTTAAGTGTTGGTCGGCTGTAGTTGTGACATGTCAGTATCTACTAACGTTAAGTATTGGTCGGCTGTAGTTGTGACATGTCAGTATCTACTAACGTTAAGTATTGGTCGGCTGTAGTTGTGACATGTCAGTATCTACTAACGTTAAGTATTGGTCGGCTGTAGTTGTGACATGTCAGTATCTACTAACGTTAAGCGTTGGTCGGCTGTAGTTGTGACATGTCAGTATCTACTAACGTTAAGTGTTGGTCGGCTGTAGTTGTGACATGTCAGTATCTACTAACGTTAAGTGGTGATCGGCTGTAGTTGTGACATGTCAGTATCTACTAACGTTAAGCGTTGGTCGGCTGTAGTTGTGACATGTCAGTATCTACTAACGTTAAGTGTTGGTCGGCTGTAGTTGTGACATGTCAGTATCTACTAACGTTAAGCGTTGGTCGGCTGTAGTTGTGACATGTCAGTATCTACTAACGTTAAGCGTTGGTCGGCTGTAGTTGTGACATGTCAGTATCTACTAACGTTAAGCGTTGGTCGGCTGTAGTTGTGACATGTCAGTATCTACTAACGTTAAGCGTTGGTCGGCTGTAGTTGTGACATGTCAGTATCTACTAACCTTAAGTGCTGGTCGGCTGTAGTTGTGACATGTCAGTATCTACTAACGTTAAGCGTTGGTCGGCTGTAGTTGTGACATGTCAGTATCTACTAACGTTAAGCGTTGGTCGGCTGTAGTTGTGACATGAGAGTATCTACTAGTGTTCACTGCTGGTCGGCTGTTACAGTAGATATGACATGCCATTGTCTACTAGCGTTAAGTGCTGGTCGGCTGTAGTTCTGACATGCCAGTATCTACTAGTGTTCACTGCTGGTCGGCTGTTACAGTACATATGACATACCATTGTCTACTAGCGTTAAGTGCTGATCGGCTGTAGTGATGACATGCCAGTATCTACTAACGTTAAGTGCTGGTCGGCTGTAGTTCTGACATGCCAGTATCTACTAGTGTTCACTGCTGGTCGGCTGTTACAGTAGATATGACATGCCATTGTCTACTAGCGTTAAGTGCTGATCGGCTGTAGTGATGACATGCCAGTATCTACTAACGTTAAGTGTTGGTCGGCTGTAGTCCTGACATGCCAGTCTCTACTAGCGTTAGATGTTGGTCAGCTGCAGTTTTGATTTGCCAGTGTTTCACTACTGACATGATTATTACGTTTTATTTAGATGTAACCAAATCTCGATGAAAAAAAAATCATGGTCTTTTCAAGAAAAAAATCAACGCCGAAACTAGCCTGAAGAAAACGTGAAGTGTCAGTCTCACGGTAAACGGAATCTGTTGTTGTCAGTCTTTCAAGCACTCAATATTTAAAAAAAAAAATATTTCATTCACAACACAACTGGTTTATGGCCCTTACCAAAAGTAGACACTTTGACATCGAAGCAGTCGTCAATACTCCCAGCATCCCACGGAGCGTTCTTGTATTTGACGGGGCAAGGCAGGCATGTTGTGGCCGTATCTACGTCACTGTAAAAACCTGGACCGCACGGGTAGCACTTGGGCTTGCCGTGTTCTTTACGCAAAATCCAGCCCTTACCACACCCAACTAGAGAGAGAGATGGAAGAATAATATAAAGGCGATACTGCAGAGGAGGTGGAAAAGAGAGAGAGAGAGAGAGAGAGAGAGAGAGAGAGAGAGAGAGAGAGAGAGAGAGAGAGAGAGAGAGAGAGAGAGAGAGAGAGGGGGAGATAGAGATAGAAATGGGGGGGGGGGGGCGAGGGAGAAAGAGGTAGGAATAGAGGTAGTAAGGTTGATAACGAAAGATACCAAAACACAAACAGAGGCACACACGTGTACTCTCATACAATATTAAATACAGAAACATAGTGTGAGAGAAAAGCAGAAAGAGAAGGAAAGGGAAACTCTGAGAGGAGGATATATGGGAAAGAGAGACAGAAAGTGTGTGTGTGTATGAGAGAGAGAGAGAGAGAGAGAGAGAGAGAGAGAGAGAGAGAGAGAGAGAGAGAGAGATAAAGAGGAGGACATGGAGTGACAGAATAAGAATTTGACTGAGTTAAAAAAAAAGAGAATACGACAGAGATAAACATTTACAGAGAAGAAAAGGCAAATTATATCAAAGGAAGAGACAAAAGATAAAATAATGAACGAGAGAGAGAAAGAGAGAGAGAGAGAGAGAGAGAGAGAGAGAGAGAGAGAGAGAGAGAGAGAGAGAGAGAGAGAGAGAGTGTCAAAAAGAGAAACATGGAATTTTTATAGGCAGAAAAGTATGCTCAAATCTTCGCTTATCATTGACAAAAAAAAAAAAAAGAAAAAAAGAAAAAAATGTCTTGTCATTCAAATAGGAAGTAGTAAGTTCTGCCTTTATCAATTTATAAGATAAACAGAAAAATGTATTAATATCAACTGTAACACCATGCGAAGCGTACAGCAAAAGATGACTTTTTATAACACCAGGAGACTCTTTTTTTTTTGTAAGGTAGATAGCAAAAGATAACCCTTTACAACGCCATGTGGGATGTACAGCAAAAGTTAATTCTTCATAGCACCATGTCAGGTAAATAACAAAAGGTAAACTCTCCATAACACTATCTGACGTGGATAGCAAACGGTAGTCCTCTGTAACAACACAAGAAGGGAATGAGCAAAATATGTCTAATATGTCTCTTTAAAACACCATGCGATGCTCATGGCAAAAGGTAGCTCTTTAATAACTTTTAGCCAATCAGGTAACACAGCGTAACCTTTTATAACATCACGCCAAAAAGTAAGTTTCTCAAGGCGCCGTGCAAATCAGCCAACAAAGGGTAAATCTTTATAACACCATGCCGGCGCCAAAAAGGTAATAAAGGGTAAGTCTGTAACAGCATGCTGTAAAGGTAACTGTTACTCACTGTGCTATAAGTTGATCTTTTGATTTCCTCACCCTTTTTTGGTGCGTAACTTTTGGGTAGCGGATCGGCTAGATCTATGTACATTATCTTATTTAGTTGCATAATGTTTGTAATTGAAGCCTAAGAACTTAGTTTTGTTTATTGAACACAGCCCGCACTTGTATGGTCAAGATTCTTCTCGAATCTCCGACTTAGTTCTAGCATAGTAATGATCTTGTTACCCCTTGTTTACCTTCGTTTTCATTGTTTGCTATTTTGGAGCACATTACTCATCACGTGTACCGATTATATTTTCTTACGATTTATATAATTCCTTTTGTGGATGATTCGACGAGATCTTGTATAAATAAGAATCGAAATTATGTTCAGTCAGTGAACGTCAAGTCTACCTTCAGTGATTATTAAGTCTAAGTGTAGTGAGTTTAAGAATCAACCTACAGTGATTATAGATTCAAGCTCTTGTTTTCGATTAAACAGTTTGCAATTTTTGCAATTCAGACTTATTTTCTACGGACGAGTCGTGTTATTGGCTGTGTATATTTTCATACCCCTAGACAAACAGAGCCTGACAGATCACCCCTATCTAATCTGTTACAGTAACTAATGTTAGTTTCTTAAAAACACATCAAATGCAACAGAGAGCAAAGCTAGCGCCAGCCTCGGCAACACTCACCGCACAGTGCCTCACTGAAAGAATCATACTTCAACACCAGATGGTCAGGGCACCGGAAGTCGACCGGCTTGTACCCTCCAGAGTGGGTATTGAACAGCCCGACAAAAGATTGACCCTGGTGAATTACAAGCACACGCTCAAATGGAGGATTTTTTTAGGTTTTTTTTTTTTTAATTTTACTTTTAATGAGAAGGCGTATCGCTCAAGAATTGACGTGTGAACATCAAGGGCTACTTAGAATGGTTGCTAACTCAGAGACGGACAGTACGGATAAATTCGAGCCGAGGAATAGTCGCAGGAGGAAGAAAATAGACCTAGGAAGAAAAAAAAGATGTTTCAGATTATCATTCTTATTTTCTAGAGTGTGGGAGATAAAAGTGCAATAAAATAATATAATGTTTGCCTTACGGTAAAAAGAGGGTCATCATTAAAGTGCGCATCGTGATCCAGGTCTACATGGCCAGGGCTCCATTCGTGGCCCCTCTTTACGCGGATGTTGGGTTTCTCCTGCCGGAGCAACGTCCCAGCAGTCGACCCAACACCTGCAGACGATTTAGCTCCGACAGTTGGCCCGACTATGACGGGAAGGCGCGAGTTTTCGGCGAGATCTCCGCCGGGCAAGCTTCGCTTGGGAGACCCGCTCGAACCTCGTGCCAGGTGGTGCCGGTGCTCGTCGCTGGCTCTCCTCAAAGCGCCATAGTCGGCCAGCGAAGGGTCAAGGTCGCTAACCCCAGGCGGCAGGCGTCTGGCCATGCTCCAGGCGCGACCGTCTTGAAGGCCGTTCCCTGGGCTGCGGGCAGCCGTTAGCGGCAACATATTCAACCTGTCGATAATGCTTTTCTGGCCCGCCGTCAGCCTGAAGCCTGATTGGTTGGTGGGTTGTTCCGGCGCGACAGATCCAGTCAAATGATGGTTGAGATGCCATGGGGGAAAAAATAGAGAAGGGTAGAAATATTCTCAAACGATTATTTAGATAAAAAGGGAGGGGGGGAAGTAAACTTAATTACGAGCAGCGCGAGTTTATCAAAATGGAAAACCAGGGACTTGATAACAATTCACGTTGAGCATCTAGAGACCTCTTCTAAAAAGGACTTAGACTCAGCCACATGAATCAACCCTTGTGCGTTGCGATATTTTTATTTTTTGACATTTGTTTTTTGACTGAAGGGGTTGAAGGGAGGGTAGAGGGGGAAGGCGGGTGAGGGGTGGGGAGGGGGGCGGGAAGTTGATTTCATTCCATTGCAAGCTTGAAAAACCCAACAGGCCGCATTATTACTGGTTGTATTATTTGCAGTTACCTTTCGGCGAGCACCAATGCATCATAACGGTACAGACGGTTACTGTGATGATGTCGATGGAAGTTTGATACGCTTGATGCTGAAGCTGAGGCCGCAGGCTCCTGTTTACCACCCATTCCAAAATTTTTGGTTTTGTTTTAGTAAGAACGGTGTTTCTAAATAAAGCAGGATTTTGACACACAAATATATCATATAATCACGTGATATTACCGGACGTCAGCTCTTGAAGGTGCGCTGTATTTTGTGGTTTTTTTTTGGTTAGAACTATTTACGGCGTTCTCGGTGTAACAGCTAAAGCAGCTTGGCCGCTGTAAGTAAGA
>JAWDGP010005165.1:232500-329367 GCA_033675545.1 Elysia crispata
TTTCATTAGCATTAAACAAGCCAAAACTGAACTTATGTGAGCGTATCTTTTTTACAAAAAGAAAAAATAATAATAACAATAATAATAATAATAATAATAATAATAATAATAATAATAATAATAATAATAATAATAATAATAATAAGAAGAAGAAGAAGAAGAAGAAGAAGAAGAAGAAGAACAATAATAATAATAATAATAATAATAATAATAATAATAATAATAATAATAATAATAATAATAATAATAATAATAATAATAATAATAATAATAATAATAATAATAATAACAATAATAATAATGATAATAATAACAGCAATAATAATAAAAAAGAACCGATCCATGTAGGAATGATTCTCTGCCCAAGATCACTCAATAACACAATCATGCGCAACATTATTGAAAAAAAAGTTGGTTCTTTTTTTTTTTTTTTTTTTTCGTACTGATAAGTCAAAGCGGGGAAAAACGTTTTAAACACAACCAGACACCACAGTTGATTGACTCGAGAGAGGAGTTTTACCGTGGTAAGTGATTTCCCTCTTGATGTATTTGAAGGTTTCTGCCATGACAAAATAGTAATATTTTATCACTTCCTCATCCGTGCCGTTGCCTTTGGGCAAATTCGTTATGTGTATCCTAATCTGTGGAGCAACCATCATCATCAAAAATCATGAAAACATGGTACTCTTTACGGCTCACACTGGTATTGCTATATATATATATTATATATTATATATGCGTGTGTATGTGTCTTCACTTTTTGACATGTCTCATGTGAGAGGGGCTGGGAGAGGGGTCAGTTTCAGGCCTTTAAAATTTGGAAAGGGATCTGATAAGGAGAATGATTTTATTTGATGCCGGTTAGACGTGAACAACCATTTAATCACATAGGATATACTAAATGAGAGACTGACGAATGCTTCGTGTATTCAATGTAAAGCGATTTACTCACATAGCATAAACTGTTGTTGAGCGATTTACTCACATAGCATGAACTGTTTTTGAAATTTACGCATTTTTTGCTTATTTAATGTACACCCATTCACTCACCTAGGATATATTGGAATCTAAGATTACGCAGGTTTTGTTAAATGCACAGCCAATTTACTCACTTAGGATATACTGGAATTCAAGCTTACATATGTTAATTGCACAGCCAGTTTACTCACATAGGATACACAGTTTTGTTAAATAAACAGCCAGTTTACTCACATAGGATTATACTGTTTCGTTAAATGCACAGCCAATTTACTCACATAGGATATACTGGAATTCAAGATTACATATGTTAAATGCACAGCCACTTTACTCATATACGATATAAGGGACTTCAAGTTAACGCCTGTTATGTTAAATGCACAGCCAACTGACTCACATAGGATATATTGGTATTGAAATTGCTGCATGCGTTCACGCTGGCTCGCAGCGTGGAAGCGTCCACCTGGTCATTGACAAAGTAGGTGCGGCCTTGAGCTGTCTTCCCCGTCAGGCGCGGCCTCCTCATCCTCCTGAAATTCGCCCGCTTGATGCGTTTTTCAATGTGCTCGTCGTTGCAGATGCTCTCGTTCTGGGCGTTCAGCTCTACAGCTATACCGTACTCGATCGTCACGTAGGCGTAGAGTTTTTCTGGGAAGATATATATATATATATATACACACACACACACATTTAGATAGATAGTGAGAGATATAGAGATAGATAGAGAGAGATAGGGAGAGATGCAGAGAGAGATAGAGAGAGATAGAGAGAGAGAAGATAGAGAGACAGAGAGAGACAGACAGACAGACAGACAGACAGAAATAGAACAAGGGGTGAGATTACAGAAAGAAAGAGGAGGTAGAGGCAGGGGAATGGGAGTTAAGAGTGGAAGGCCGGCGGTGCGTGTGTGAGTGTGCGAGAGAGAGAGGGAGAGAGAGAGAGAGAGAGAGAGAGAGAGAGAGAGAGAGAGAGAGAGAGAGAGAGAGAGAGAGAGAGAGAGAGAGAGAGAGAGAGAGAGAGAGAGAGAGAGAGAGAGGAAATGAGAGAGAGAGATAGAGGTGGGACGGCAACGAAAGTTGTTCTAGAGAAGAATCACATAGGCCTATTTTCATCATAGCTTGAGTTTCACGGTACAGAGAGACTGCAAAACTTTATTTAAAGATTTGCCAAAACAGATTCGCTTCCGAGATCATAAATTTCACAAAAACCCTTACTTTCGCGTTTCGGTGGGGGGAGGGGGGGGGGGAGATGGAGGAAGCAGTGGAGACTTAGCTTAAAGTCATGTTCCAGAGGATAGCATTTACAGATAATAGATCAATCAAATTAAGGTTATCATCCAGTGGATAACATTTACAAAGAACAAGCATGACCGTCCGTTCAAGTACGTACACAATCGTGTGCGGACAACAAATACATTGAAGAAATGTGAACTTTACAAAAATGACAGACTTACTGTATATCCCTCAGAGCTATACCACTTCACTGAAGAAAATAAAACTTCACAACAATGAGTAGGCAGGAAAGACTACTTAAGTAAAGAAAAGCAAATTTTTACAACAATAACAGATATACGTGCAATTATCTCTCCAAAACCACTCAACTACACTAAAGAAAAGCAAACGTTACAAGACTAACAGTCTTGCTCCAGAGCCACTAACAGACAGTTTTAAAATTACAGAGCCTTGAGACATTTGCATTCTTTACACCTTGAAGAAGACATCTCAAGCAAAAAAGTAAAAAAAAAAAACTTCATTTAGGTGCAATCTTTTAAGCAGCCATCTTTTCAGTTTATCTCTCCACCGAGACTATAATGTGGTGCTGATGACCCATCACAGATATAAAATGTAAAGCTCGGCTTGATGGGAGAGAAAAAGTGCTCTCCAATACAAAGTTAAAAATTCAAAATGTTCAGACAATATTACAGATGAAAAAAAATTGAGGCTCAGGTATTTTTTTTTAATTAAATTTTGTTCGGTTATCCTGGATTGATAGAGCTTATAATTATTCTAGATTTAGTCACAATCATGCAAGTAAATTTAAAAGTGGCAAGTTAACAAGTCAAGCCATTTAAACCTGAATGTTTTTCAACGGTGCTTTGTTGATAATTAGTAGATCTGGTCGATATCTAAGATATAAATCAGTGTAGAAGAACGAAAGGAAGCAGAAGTGGTGTTTACATTTATAGCCGCCTCTCGGGAAGAAAATGTGACGAAGACGATGCTGACCAATCAAATCACTATTACTTTTCTGTACAGAAAGGCATGTTTTCCATGACGACAAAAATGGCTGCGCGGTTATACGTCAAATTTTACTTTTCAGTTCTTTTTTTTTTTTTTTTTTTTTTTGGGTTTTTTACATAATAATAGTGAAATAACATGCTGTACGTGTATATATAAATATATAATGACAATAATTTATTTTAAAGGCGTAATATGCTATGAAAATTGTAAACCGCTGAGAACTTTCTTTAAATGTTATTTGGCTCATCATAAAAAAGAAAATGGCAAAATATTTTGGAGAACCAATTTCAATAAAAAATATAATAAACTTTGAAGAGAATTTTTTAGCCTAAAAATCATAATTTCTTTCTTTCTTTCTTTCCTTTTTATTTTGTAACTTGTGGGATCAAAATGCTCATTCTGTAAATTGAGTGATTTTGAAAGAGATTGCGGAGAAAGAAATCGAAGTTTCATTTTACGATAAAATGTAGAGAAATCAATGAATTAAGGTGATCCACCAGAGGATAGGTTAAAGTTACACAGATAGATTTTATTACGAATGCAGCGTTTGGGAAGTTTCTCGGGTTTCCCCTCCTCGCAGACGTGACCTTTGACGTCGTTGTACTGGTAAGGGTGAGTGTAGCCATACTGGCAAACGAGGCGATATTCGACCTTGCCGTCTGTCTTGACCTTTCCACCGGGAATCTTCCATTCTTTAGGTGGACACATCGCTAACAAGCAAGAAGAAAGGAAAGTCGCGCTACATTGATAGAACTAGATTTGGGCTTTAATTGCTTACTTTTTTTTTTTTTTTTTTTTTACAAATTGATAATTTAATTTTTCCGGAAGCCGCCAATAATAATATAATTATGTTGATGTCAGTAAAGCAAAATGGGTCTAGAGTTAAAAATTTAGGCTGTTTATAGGCTCTGGGTATATATTTTATTTTCCTCCCAAATATTGGCAGTCTATCATTTTGATAAGTGGGCAACCTATGAATATTGACAAACCGTAGCGATAATCAGTTCATTATATCACACTGTTAGTTGGTATCAATCTGAAACTTTGATCATAAGCCAATAATTGATAGGACTTAAGAGTTATTACACGACGTTTCAAATTTAAAAAAAAAATATCCGATGAGACTTAATCCATATCTTAATTCTAGATCTAGATTTGATTTAACTTTACTTACGGAATAAAAACTCTCTACTTGATGCCATGGGCAAGAGCAAGACACACGCCACACAGGTAAAGCTATAGAGAATGTACTGGAAGCGAAAATCCATTCCTGGCAGACCTTGCACTAGAATAATAACTAAATTCATTTAATTAAATGAAATCCTACGTTAGATTTTTGTATGCAATTCTTTCTAAAAAAGACTTTCCTTGAAAGCTTCATATTTTTTAAGAGCAAAAGCGGTTGTGTTGTCACGTCAGAACTTTCCTATATTTTTTTTCCAAGATCGTAACTTTGGTAACTGAAATGCATCCCATAACATAGTGGAAAAACTATAAGATTACAGACTTTATCTTAACTAAATTTTGTTTGAGTCCTCAGTGAAAATCTAAAACGAAATGGAATGGAATTCCCGATAAAATATTTTTTGTATTAGGCCTATTAATCTTTTGTCACTGCTAATGTTCGCAGCCAAACAATCTGAATTAAAATTAAACAAAAAAAACAAGAACAAAACAAAAAACAAACAAGTTTTGATCAATCCATAGGAGTGTGGCCTATATAAAAAAGGAGGGAGAGGGCGAAGACTTATAATTTTATTCTGCTCCAAATTTAGTTATAGATAAATAGGCCTCTAAGTTTTGTGATCAAATCAAACTATAAAAGTGGCCCCTTCCAATCCCCTTTCCAACCGTTCCCTAATAAGCGCCTTAGTCTACATCTTCATAAATGTCTTTTTTATGTTAGCAGACGTCAAGCAACGCTTGAGATACTTTATCTGCGAGTTTGATCTAGTTTACACACATTTTTGGACTGTGTATGTGTTTTACCTTATTTAATGGCGATTATTATTAGTCATTTTTGTTTTGTTTACTTGCCACAAATAGAACATAAGTGCTGTGATCCTTCAAAGCTGTCTAGTCTAGGAACTGGAAGCTTGAAGCCTGTCAAAACTCCGAAGAACTTGGACATTTAACAAGATGAGACATAACTACAATGAACATCAACATTTTCATAGAAAAGATTCTTAAATGTTCTCAAATACACACACACACACACATGCCTTCTCTGTGTGTGTGTGTGTCTCTCTGTCTCTGTCTCTGTCTCTCTCTCTCTCTCTCTCACTCTCTCTCTCTCTCTGCCTGTCTCCCTCCCTCCCCATCTCTCCTCGATACCCATCGGTGATTTGGACCACTGAACTTATCCACCTAAAGTTGTGGTCAAGGTGGCGCAGGTTTTCGGCTGCCAGTTAATCCACATGTGTTGGCTGGAACCCCCTTTGAGAAGTGTTCTAAACTTCTATGTTTAATTTGTGACCGTCCGAAGTGGACGCGTGTTTCCCGCGGCAGGTTGCAGGTTACCCGCGCGCGCAAAAATAGACCAATTCCCACAGACTGCCAATCGCTAGTGATGATATTGGAGAGAAAGGTGGGGTGGGCGGAGAGACATCGTTCGATTGTCCTGTTGTGTCTTGGGTGTGTCCTTGATTTTGTTCGTCCGTAGAAAAGCGTTGCATCATTGAAAACAAGCCATGATTTTCAAAGCGGTAACTTGTACAGAAAATTATGTTCCTGGTTGTTTTTTTTTGTTGTTGTTTTGTTTTGTTTTTGTTCTAATTTACCGGATTAGATTAAAAAAAAAACAAAAAAAACATACCGGTAATTCCATTTGACATTATATGTTGAAATTTTGACAAGTTGATTATGATGAAGCCCGCTCGATTTTGTGCTCAATTTTTAATCACCATTTTTAATTGTATAAACATTATGAACACCCGAGTTTGTGTCCATTTTTTTATAGTTGTGGTTTTATCTCGTAAAAATTAAGATTTTAAGGGGAAAAAAAGAAAAAAGAATAATTGATGAGTGTTAATTTCATGGCACTTTTCAATTTTGTAACATCTGTCGAGTTGGCCAGTCAAATAAGCGAAGTGATAAACAGAAATAGAATCTAATCACAATGATAATAATACATCATACAAAATGATACATTTCTTATTCCAGCCAAACTCCTGTAAAATACAGCGTGCAAACACGTCTTGACAATACACCAAGCTTAAAGGCTAACTTACCTTGGAGTTTGCTTACTGGAAAGGGTAAAAGGTACCGGTATTTAACATTAATTTCAGCTTTTCCATGGCTATTTCAGCAATGTTGTCTGGCGAGGAATCGGCCTTGTGTTATCAAATTTCAAAATTCTATTCCAGAATTGTAAGCCAATGCCCGACGCCACAATTTTTCATGCTTCATTATGACTTATATTAAGCGGTACATACATAATTTGCGCAAACCCAGTATTCACGGGCACTTGTCTTGCTATCTAGATCTCTTCGAGTTGATACGAAAATTACACTAAATAATAATCTAAAGTTAGAACTATTTCTTTGAGCTCGTCTCAAAGCTTGCATCATCGTCGTTAGCGCCCTGATTGTGATACAATATACACAACAATAGCCAGTCTAGACGCACCTCTTTTCCTCAGAAGTGTGTGGCGGGTCTTGGCAGAACTTTGTTTGGTCAAGATATAAAATCTTAATAATATTTATAAAATTTTCTGAAAGATCTGTAAGCTCTTTAAGACCTTATAAAGCACAACTGACATAATGGCAATAATTCTGGAAAAAATGATTTAAGAGATTTTCTTTACTTACGTGATTTTACTTGTGCAAGGGGAGAGAGAGAGATATGTAGAGAGAGCGAGAGAGAGAGAGGGAGAGAGAGAGAGAGAGAGAGAGAGAGAGAGAGAGAGAGAGAGAGAGAGAGAGAGAGAGAGAGAGAGAGAGATATGTAGAGAGAGCGAGAGAGAGAGAGAGAGAGATTGAGAGACAAATGAAAAAAAAATGAGAGAGAGAAAGAGAGAGCGCGGGGGGGGGGGGGGGGGGGGGGGTGTGCAGGAGAAAACAGAAAGACATACATGACCATAAAAGGAGACATTAACACAGACATAATAGTGAGGCAGAATGATGAGCTTAAAGGCAGGTAAACAGACAGCCAGGCCTCAACACAAGTTAAAATAATATGATGAAGGCATTCAATATCAACAGCCTTCAAAAAACGTTTATCTGTCATAGTCAGACAATTTTATTAGTTAAAATCTCAAACAAATATAACATGATACTCTCATTCTTATATGCATAATATATATATATATATATATATATATATATATATATATATATATATATATATATGTATATATATATCCACAAAACTTATCACAGACAAATGCATGAGGCAACTGTACCAAAAATGTTAATAATATTAATATAAATTTATGCAAACCATTTGCAATACACATTTGTGCATAGTTATTTAATAAAGTTATATTTTTAAAAGAATAGGTTGGTGATAAAACAAAAGAACTGATGATAGACACAATAAGGGAAAAAAATAGATTAGGCTATGTATGAGCTTTTCATCTCTTCAAAATGTTGCTGTGCAACCAAAGTTCTATAAATAATATTATGAAAAGATGTTGGGTGAACAATGTTCATATATGGATGACAAAGTAATATGTTTATGATATTATTTTTACATTTTTAAGTATGTATTATTCCTAAATTCATATCTCTCTCTCTCTCTCTCTCTCTCTCTCTCTCTCTCTCTCTCTCTCTCTCTCTATCTAATAATTATCGCTCTCCCACCCCTCTCTCCCCCAACCTTCCACCCTTCTTACTCTGCCTTTTTGCCACTCTTTCTTACTCTCTTCTTCCCTCTTGTCCTTTCATTCTTCTCACTCACTCTGTCTCTGTATTTATATTTCATCCACACAAATTTCATTTATTCCCACCAATTTGACATCATATCATGTTCTCAACAACTTGCACATCCACTGATTCAACTTTTACTGCATGTTATTTGTCTCTCTATTACTTTCCTTCCCCTAACTTTTCATCTGAGTAGATATGAAAAGTTCCTTAAAGTTTTCTGCCTCTTATTCTTAAACCCGATCATATTTTGTTTTTCTTCTTCATCTAAATATGAAGGTCAAATCAAAATTCGACTAAATTCTGAATCTAATTATATGCATCCTTCAATGAAACTTGTCAACCTGTGTAATATAGCCACCTAAACGCATCATTTTAAAACACGTCTTGTTCCGTTTTTATTATTCAACCAAAGTAAGATTTTCTCTATACTGTGATCCAATCAAGACTCTTTATCTTTTAGTTTGAGCCTTTTTCGTTCAGATCAATCATAAGAACTTGTTATTCTATTTTGAGCTTTACTCCTTCAAGCCGATCAAATCTCGTTTTCCCTGTTGGTGATTGGAACCTTGTGATCCGCCCTCTGCATTTGCGTGCCTCTGATCTGCCATTCAGGCACGTCATCTCCGAAGATGGGCGCATAGTAATAGTGGGGCCTCATCCCGGGACCCGTGAGTGACAGGTAGACTTTTCCATCCACAACGTATGACTGAATATCAGTGTCACCTGCTTTCAAGCGCTCGCTATGGAGATGTGAAGAGAATGCCTGGAAGGATGGAAGAGAGATAAAATATCTTCAATGCTGTAAGATATGTCCTAAACAGATGTCACAAAATGTGTCTGCCTGAAATGGATTTTAATAGTCAAGGATAAAGAAAAATCCACCCTTGTTTACAGAATGGGGAGATAAAAGGGGAAGACAGAAAAGGAAGAGAGAGAGAGAGAGAGAGAGAGAGAGAGAGAGAGAGAGAGAGAGAGAGAGAGAGAGAGAGAGAGAGAGAGAGAGAGAGAGAGAGAGAGAGAGAGAGAGAAAGAGAGAGAGAGACAGACAGACAGACAGACAGAGATGGACAGAGAAAGAGCAAGAAAGAGAGAAAGACAAAGGGAGAGAGACCAGGCCTCACCTGACAGACAGCATCGTCGAAGTGGTTTCCCCAGATATACAGCGACGTGAGGGCAGAATTGAGGCTGAGAGCATCAGCAATTGCACACAAACCTTTAGGGCCTATATTGTTGTACACGATGTTAAGACTGAAATGGTAGGGAAAAGAATGCAGAGCTTAAAATATTAATGGGAAGACACCGGCATTGGTGGCTGCTTATCTAATCTGAACTGATATAAAATTTCACCATTGAGGTAGAACGATAGTTGCTAACAGAGGTATGACTGGCCTCCTATCCCAACTACAACTTACCTACTAGTAATTCCCAGTCATCCTGAGGTGAGAAAGCTGGAAGAAGCTGAGTAGGATGGATGAGAATGGTGGAGAAGAGAAGAGAAAAGAAGCCAGAGGAAAAAAATAAATTATGGAAGCTTTCTCTGAGAGATGAAGATAAGAGAATGATGTGAAAAACAAAATTCACCATCAAGAAGAAATGGAACAAACAAAAAATGACAAGTAAAGATATTGCATCAAGAAAAAGGAAAAGAAGGCAGAGAAGAAAAATAAAAACGAAGAGAAAACCCTTAACAGAAGGCCAAAAATAGAATAAGAGAAGAAAAGAAACAAAGTCAAACCAACTGGCAAAAATCTAGAACCGTTGACGGTCTGATAAACTGCTTACCATTCGAGTTTTGTGTTGTAAGTGCCTAGGGCCTCGGCCAAGTAGATAGCCCCATCGTCCTCCAACCTGTTGTAGCCGAGGTCGAGAACTTTGAGTCCAGTGTTCAACTTCAAAACCTTGGCCAGCTCTTTGGTGCCATCTCGAGTTATGCGATTGCTGTTGATTTATTGCATGATAGGTTTATGTGGGGATCGAAGAGTTGAAACTGTTCTAGATATCTTTCTAACCAAAAATTTTCATTATGTTGAAGTTTCAGAAAAAAAATTATATATATAATTGCAAGGAAAGCAGAGAGAAAAAGAGTGGAAAGCAAGATAGATAAATCGTTGGAGAGAGAGAAAGAGAGAGAGAGAGAGAGAGAGAGAGAGAGAGAGAGAGAGAGAGAGAGAGAGAGAGAGAGAGAGAGAGAGAGAGAGAGAGAGAGAGAGAGAGAGAAAGAGGGAGAGAGAGACAGAGAGAGAGAGAGACAGACAGACAGACAGATACAGAGCAGACAGAGACACATAGAGAAAAAAGTGGGCCAGGATGAGGGTGACAAGATTTCTACATGTCACAAGCCTGAGTGTAAGGAACAGACAACAGCAAAGCTAAAGACAAGTTCAAGGCAGAATTACAAGACTAGTAAGGACAAAGAGAAATTTATTTAGCAATTATTAAAAGTTTTATGGCATTGTCTTACTTAATCCCTTTTTTGTTTTCTCAAATCTTGGGTGTTAGTATTTGAATGTATACAAATCTACTGCATCCTTTCTTGCATCACTATAATCTTGACACCACAGTTGACAGTGAATTTTGTCCACAAAAATCAAATGATAAGCTATCATGCTGAAAAAAAAAATCCTTATTCATGAAAGCCCTCCTTCATAATAAAAAGCCTGATGAAGTGTATTTAGCGCACCAGCTTCTCTCATCACAGGACTCCATTACTGCGCCTTATCTTTGTGCTGTAATATAGTAAAATGGAAATCTGACTAAGCACAAACCCCGATCTTAGGGAAACATACCAGTTCAGGTTTAGGTAGGTTAAAGTGAAGTTATGGACCAGGTTCTCTGCAAAGCGACAAGCTCCGAAGTCTCTCATATTAAACTTCTGCATGTGTAGCTCTCGCAGACCCTTGTTGACCTGGAGGTAGGAAGGGAGTAGGAAGGGCGAAGACCTTCAAATGAGACTTTGCTTGGAAGAGAGCACCCATGTAAATTAACTTAGGTTATCTTCATATTTCGATGTGTCTAGATCTTATTCAAATTCTCTTTGAAATGGCACCGTTTATATTTTTCGACCTTATTATCATTCAGTTATAAATGCCCCTTTTTTGTAATTCGAATCCTCTTAATTTGAAGTTTTCATGCATTCCCAATCAATTTGAATTATGAGGTTTCCACTGTACCTTAAATTTTTGCCTGTCTAGTATTGAGTTACAGGGGGGAAATTCAGGGTCTGATAAATGTCTTTATGCCTGCCTGATGCAGAGATAAGTCTTGGGAGATTTTTGTCTTTACCCACATTAAACGGTGAAAACACACAGCTGCAGATGTGATTTAAGACAAAAAAAAAGATCTTGTCAGATAGGCAGAGCTGCGGATTCCACTTTGATAATCAGATTTTATAGATAGGATAGCTTCTATGCAAACACACTATCATTTTTTTCACACTTTTAATTATTATGTTCAACACGTCAACCTGACTAGAGTTGATCAGTCCAAAAACTTTTTTGGTCTGCAATTATAGTTGATTCTTAGCTCTTCAATTCAACCGATTACTGCACTCTCAGAGGCGAAAGTTACAATGTGGTTGTATCCCTGTGACAGTCTGAGAACACTAGTTTTTGTTTTCCCTAGTCCTGTACATGTAGCCCACTGTATGGTTGATTCTCTGCCTAACCATCCCCTGTCTGACTGTTTGGTTGTCTCTCTTTCTGTCTGTCACTCCCTCTCTATCTCACCTTGATCATGCGGGTGAAATGGTCAGTTGGTTCCTCTTGGATTGTCCACAGCAGTGGTCTGTTAACGTTGAGAGCTGTCAGAGTCCGGTTCTCTCTTAGGACAGTGGCCAGGGCGATAAGACACTCAATCGTCTGAGGCAGACAGAGAATTAGGGGGAAAGTCTAGAGAGTGATGAGGAAGCTAGGATCATTATCAACAGCCATGAGCAAGGCATAAAATTGAGAGTGAAGAGTAAACACTCTATCCTGCTCTTGGAGATTGAGATAATGATGCTGGCCATGTTGATAAAAACGATGATGAAGGTGATATAATTTTGGCTTTTAGGGTCAGACTCAAATCAAACATATCAACTCATATGACCAATCATAAAAGGGAATGAAAAAAGTAACAAGGAACATCAGAACCAAGATGTCTAGAGATGCAAGCATAACATTGGAGAACAAGAAATTATAGCTTTAATCTATAGTGGATTTTTTTTTCAAAAGTTGCATTAAAACAAAAATGAATAAAAATGAAATTTGGAGGATCACCAGTGTAACCATAAACTCTAGAAACTGACCAGATCTGCGTCACCAATGTCCAGACTTTCCAGCGTGGTGTTGATCTGCAAGGCCTGGGCAAAGGCCATCCCTCCTTTGTTACCAATCTTGTTGCCATTAAGACGAAGTATCTTCAATGTTGTGTTTGTCTGAGGATGGGGGCGGGGCAGGAAAGGGACACAGGAAAAAAAATATATGACATTTAATATCACAGGGTAGGGTGGGGGTAGTGAGGGGGGAATGATGAAATGCTTCTCAGATGTATCCAGATTTTTTTTTAATTCAATTTTTTAAGAACTGAATTTTGAAAGGTTCGACAATCTCAGCTTCTACTGCTAGTAATATTACTGCAAATGAACTCACCTATTTGTCATGAAGATCAATCATTTCATGAAACCACGGAACAGTGATGATGTCAACTTTTAGTGCTAATGGTTTGTCATCAACTAACCAAAAAATTGTCCAAAATGTCATAAAACATTTTTGCCCTTATTTTACATAATGTAATGAGGGTAAAGATCATTACATGAGATAACAACAAAGTATACCAAAGGTAAATGAGCTTTGACATTATGGGACCAGCAGTGATATTACACTTTCTCTTCCTATTACACCAGCCCAGTTCAAAATGTTGGACTGATATAATACTGTCTTTACCACCACAGTTCTGCAAAGGTTTTAATTCCATAACACTTTTTTTTAAAACACGAATCCAGTATATCACTATTATTATAAACAGGAAGAGTGCAAGCCCAGCTATGTTACCAGGATTGATTGTCAGGCTTATTTCTTGAGTCTTTCACATTATCCCTATGGACAATGAAGAGAAGAGCAAGTGTTTGTTTAAAAGGTCAGCTGGGTTATGGCCTACCTATAGGTTGACAACGCCTGGTTTCTCACCAAATCAAATCACTTACTAGTTTACACAGAACCCTTGGCGATGTTAAGCTTCTAAAGTATCAAAAAGTTAGTGATTTTTGTACCACATGTTAATAGGTCCACTGGACGTGTAAGTCCAGCTTTTTTTTTACCTGCTCAATGCTAGGATTCATTGCCCATGACTTGAAGTTTAAGCTCCTACCATAATAGGGGGAGTAACTCACATGAAGGGCTTGGGCGATTGCCACTGCTCCAGGTCCACCAAAGTCGTTACACATGATGTTGATTTCTTCGATACACTTGTTCACCTGATCGTGGGGCATAGGAGATGATGACAGACAGAAAATTTTTATAGCTTGTGGTGTTTGAGACAACTTCAACCGGTGCTCTGATCTTTTTTTTTTTTTTTTTTTACATCTGCAGCAATTTTCCTCTATTATTAATCTTGCCTGTATGTTGAAGGTGAGCAATATAGCTTGAAAAGTGAATGAATTTTATCAGCGTTCCTGCCTGATTGTATTTTTCACGGTCACACTTTGGTGCTGTCGTTAATACTGTGAATACTGATTAGCTCATGAATAGAAGATCTGACACACTCTCACTCACACAGACTCTCTCTCTCTCTCTCTCTCTCTCTCTCTCTCTCTCTCTCTCTCTCTCTCTCTCTCTCTCTCTCTCTTTCTCTTTATATATATAATATATATATCTCAATATGAATTAACAAGCTGATGTTTCTGGATATTCTGTCCAGTCTATGTTTGAGATATTTTTGCTCTGATTGAAGTTGAGTTAAGAGTGCTATGCCTCTTCATGCTACAATTATGTGTGAAATAAATTATCATTAAAGCAACAGCTAAAAGAAAAATAATGACATTTCATTGCGGAACAGAAAGCGGGTTTTACGAAAGGTACACAAATGCAACAAATGAGCTCTCACTTCAAGAAGAGTTCCCAAGATGGCGGCGCCCTTGTCTGTGATGACGTTATAGCGCAAGTCGATGCTCCTGACGTATCTGTTCGCCTCCAGCGTCTTGTAAAGCACCAGGCAGTCTTCATCTGTGATCCTTGCAGTGGTCAGCTGAGGGTGATCGCCTGCCAAGTACAGGTGCATGTGGTCCTGGAATCCGCTGGCAGGAGGAGAGGAGAAGGGGTCACTGTCTGGTTTTGAGCACTCCCAAGATGCAGGTACACAGTGGTCTATATCTAAAGATTTTCGCACCAAGACAAAGACTACGAGAGCATGAAGGACGTGTCATTTTCCCGAAAATTTGTACTGATACAAAAATGTGTGCAGCTATAAACTATTTTGCTTCTTATTTGGAAGGACGAGAAAAGTAAAAATATCGGCTATTAAATAAAGATGCGCTTTTGAGCATTATTATTATCATCAGTGCTCTAGCAATCAAAGAACAGCGGTAATTAGTCGATGAATATTCATCTTTCCCTGAATCTTTTTCAAATAGTTAAATGCAATTGACGAAAAAGCAAATTCCTCATAATGAAAATTATAAAAAAAAAAGTTAATAAATTCAGAAAATGGCTGTAAACAGAATTTTTTACCACAGTAAAAATACAGTACATCTTTTCAATTAGATAAAAATAATATTAATCACTTTTCATTTGTTATGCATGGGTCGTGTTATTTCACAGTTAGATACAGTGTATTAGATATGAAGAAGTTCCCTTAGTCCACAACACAATAATTGGAGTTGTCAGAGAAGGTATCTTTCCTCGTGTACAGTTGCTGCTGATGAACGTTGGAAGAACCGTACTGGGCGTGATGTCATGGAGATACGCTGCGACCCACAGATTAATGAGGACACGATTTCCTTAATTTGTGTTGCGACCAACCCATTACATTTCAATGAAATGCATATAGTTGGCTAATTGTGTAAAAATTCAAACCTATTTATAGATCTTTTTTAAAGTTCATTATAATATAGGTTTAAATAAATGCGTAGAGCCTCTGAATTCCCGAAAGGCAGCGCACCATTATGCACTTTTTTGCGGGAATCACAAGTCTTCTTATATGCGTTTAAAAAGATCTTAAAACATTTGGAAAATGCAGAATCAGTCCATTTCCCCTATTCGTGTCAGAATTCTTGATTACCAACACACAGACAAAAGAGAGAAGAGTTTAAGTAAAAAAAAAAAAAAAAAAACAACAAAAAACCGAAGTTCAGGCAAGACCTGCGTCTACATAAATTTTTCTCATCCAGTTTATGGAAAATCGGTGAGATGCAAATCTTGAAATGATTGTCTCTAAATCAACAAATCTCTCTGACATAAACTTGTAGAAGGGGGAAAGTGTGTGTGTGTGGTATGGTGGTGCTTTGTACAGTGTAATATTCTGGCTTTTTAATTTACTCCCCTCCCCTTTTTTCCCTCCTCTTTTTCTTTCCTTTACGCGCTGTCCTCTCGATCTTTCTTTCTTGTTTTTTTTTATTCTGTTCATGTGTTTCACTTTTTCTGTCTGTATGTCAGTGTGTGTGTGTGTAAGACTCCCTCCCTCCCCTACTTTCTCCCCCATGTGAGCTCTACCCTTACACGTATAAAGGTGAAATTCGACACGTGCTGTAACAATAAGAAAAAAATATCGATTTTTATTTTACAAACAAGGTTTAAGGCTCTGACCCGACACAAAAACTATATGTATGTTTGGTATATCTATCTATCTATCTATCTATCTATCTATCTATCTATATATATATATATATATATATATATATATATATATATATATATATATAGAGAGAGAGAGAGAGAGAGAGAGAGAGAGAGAGAGAGAGAGAGAGAGAGAGAGAGAGAGAGACAGACAGACAGACAAACAGACAGATAGACATAAGGAAGAGAGAGAGAGAGAGAGAGAGAGAGAGAGAGAGAGAGAGAGAGAGAGAGAGAGAGAGAGAGAGAGAGAGAGAGAGAGAGAGAGATAGGGAGATGCCACTGTATAAACACTGTTGTCCCCACGTCAGCACGACAGACGAGCTTCAAATGTCGCACGCTCAGTGACATTTCTCAACCACAAAACACTCGGTCAACACCTGCGCTTAATGTATTGATCAGGAAAAAAAAATTTATCATCTTACGTGAGAATCTATTCATCCAGATATCGCATTCAGGTGTATGACAGTACACGATGGAAGAGTTTGGATTATCCCAATATTTTTACTTATTTAACTCGCGCCAATAAGAACTACCAGCTAATTTTGTGAAATCTCAATAAGGTATATATTAACGCTTATTGTTATGTGAGCACACTTAACATAAAATTCCCGCAAGGAAGTACACCCGATTGACATTTTGCAACATCGCATACAAAAAAAAAAAAAAAAAAAAAATGCCAGAAATGCCAACACACATTCGTGTCCATAGTGGCTCTTATTTTCGCTCTAACTATTATAAAGTATGGAAAGAGTAATTTTCGAAAAAAACAATTATTCTTATGCAGTTTTTTTTTTTTTTTGGATATATGTTTCCGATTTCAAGGCTCATGAATGTGGCTGTATAAATCTTACAAAATCATATACAGTAAAATATGAAATACATATTGCACAGTGGCATATACGAGCATGCGTGCATTACAGGTCTAGTAATAAAACTTTGTCCCCGTGCGGCTGGATATGGAGTTAAATGCTCGGTTATGGATATGGTCAAATGGTCACTCGTCAAAAGATCAGTGATGGATATGGTGCAATGGTCACCCGTCGAATGATCGGTTATGGATATGGTGTAATGGTCACCCGTCTAATATTTGGTTATGGATATGATCCAATGGTCACTTGTCAAATGATCGGTTATGGATATGGTCAAATAGTCACCAATTAAATGATCGATTGTGGATATGGTCCAGTGGTCACTCGTCAAATCATCGGTTATGATAATGGTCCTATAGTCACTCGTCAAATGATCAATAATGGATATGATCGAATGGTTACTCGTCAAATGATCGGTTATGGATATGGTCAAATAGTCACCCGTTAAATGATCGATTATTATATGGTCCAGTGGTCACTCGCCAAATGATCGGTTATGGATAATGGTGCTATGGTCACTCGTCAAATGATCGGTTATGGATAATGGTCTTATGGTCACTCGTCAAATGACTGGTTACGAATGTGGTCGAATGGGTGGTCACTCGTCAAATGATCGGTAATGAATGTAGTCCAATGGATGGTCACTCGTCAAATGATCGGTTATGAATGTGGTCCAATGGATGGTCACTCGTTAAATGATACGTTAAATATCTCCGCCGAAATTCTAGCACCTCTAGTACTAATCTAAAGAGGGGTGAAAAAGGAGGCAAGTGCAAACATTAAATCGTAAATGTAAAGAGAGTAAATAAATAAAACAAAGACACAAGGGTGGTGGTTTTTAAGCAGAACCAGCAAAACCAGGAACAGAACATGGGTACGAGATCGTGCAAACTGGAGAGAAATGGGCAAGCACAGAAAGAATATTTCATGTAGGAAGCAAAAGCGGCTGGAGAAAAAAAAAAAAAAACAGACTAAGCAAAGAGAAATGACTTTCTGATTCATTTTTTCATCTTCGGAAAAATGTTTTTAGACCCGCCCCACCCCCCCACACACACACACACACACACCCCTACTCCGTCAATGATTTGGGGGATTGGTCTCAAAGAAAGAATAGTCCCTCCCTGAAATACTCCTGTTTCACTCGTCCAGAAAAGAAGAAATTAGCGATGCCAGAAAATGAGACGTTTTGCGGCAGAAGACTAAATGGAAAAAATGCCATTTTCCCCAATAAGGCTTAAAATCCTCGCTACTTAAAGTACTTTTACATCTGAAACACTCTGAAAGTTTGAAATTAGAGCAATATAAAAAGCGGAGATTCCAAGCTTTTGTTTAAGAAAATCGCAATTAGCCAAAATTTCTCTGCCGCAAAGCGTCTCATTTTATGGCGTCGCTAAGATTGCATTTTTAATTTTTGTTCTGTTTATCGATGAAGATTTAATGTCTGGTGTTACTTACGTAGAGAAAAAAAAAAGGCTGGCTCATAAGTCTAACTAATGTATTCTAATCTTTTTAAAGCTGTGACAAAAATTTCAAAATGCGGTACAAAACAAGAGATGCATATGACCTGAGTTAAGTCTAAAATCAAAGATAAGAAAATCAGATTCGCCTCTCTGCAAAGGATAAAGGGAAAAGATAAAACAAAACTTACTGAAACAGTGTTTTAAACTTTAAAGAGAAAAAAAAAAACAACAAAACTTACTGAAACAGTGTTTTAAACTTTACAGAGAAAAAAAATAAGATAAAACTTACTGAAACAATGTTTTAAATTTCAAAGAGTCGAAACAGAATCCAGTTAAGAAAATGTACACTAACACCAGAATAAAAAATAAATGAGATTAAAAAAAATGAAAAAAAAAACCCACCAAAAAACAACAACAAATGAAACAAAAATTAAAAATGGATGACAAACAGTGAGATATACTGTTGTAGTGCAAGAGAAATAGAAGCACAATCAAAGATATTTATAAATATGTCATATCTCCAGTGGGTTGTTTTAATAAAAGTGTCCCACAACCATTAACTGATAAATCCACACAAAGGGAAAGAAATTTATAGATATAAAAGAAAAAAAAACTCATTACAAACAGTAAACACAACAGCAAAAGAAAGATCATGTGCAATAATTATGGGTTTGAAAATATAAAAAACCGGGCATGCATTCAGGGAAGATAAGCATAGGAGAACATTTAGGTATGAACCCAGTGTCTGTTTCATGCTGTTTCTCAAACCAGGCCTGGGAGAGTTTTTGAAAAAAAAATGGATTGTCCATTATGAAGATACATACCTTCCTTCTGAGTTCCGCCTGTTAGGAGAATAACATCAACAGCAAATGGACATAAAATGTAGCATATTTGAAATTAATCGTCTTTTTTCTTTTTAGCTATCAGGGTTGGAGAAGGGAAAAACAAAAACAATAAAATGATGCAGACTTTTAAGTGTTCTGTGATGTATAATTTTCTTTCTTTCCTTTTCCCTCTTCTTGGCAAGCTTGTGCACAGGAAGTGTTAGAATTCTTTCCTGGTTATTGAAACCGCTTAAACTGAAAGGAGCAAATGACTTGCAGTTACTTGTCTTAAGTATATAATGTCCTGTAATTTAATACGTATTGGCTGAGTCACATAACCAAGGAATAAAACATCCTTCACGAGGTGAAGCATGATAAAGTGCATGCCACGTAGCTTTCACATCTTGAAGTCCATCTGCTGCTTAAAAGGACATTTTTGAGATATATCCTTATGTGTCTATTAATTTATTTTTCTATCATTTAAGCTGTCTGATGATCTTGGTCATAGTGGACTGTGAGCCGATTTAACAGCCAATCTGCATCACATTTCAAGTTCTTTTAACTTTCTTACAGCAGCACTCAACAAAATCAGTTGCGGAAATCATCTTCCTTCCTTTGTCGCACTTTCCTTCTTGCTCCCTAATAGGTACCTTACAGGAATGCTTTCGTACATCCTGATCACGATTCTTGATAATATCTTTAAAAAACTAGACATAGCAGCAAAAAGATGCAGGAAACCTGACAACTCAGTTGGACTAACTCTAAGAGGTCCTGGGTTTAATTTCCGAGAGGCACAACTGGTTGTGCAAACATACATCCCGCAAATCCAAGCTGCCTTCTCTATGCATGACTCTCCTAATAACCTAGTGAATGTAACACTTGTGAAATAACCATAAACAGAAGAGGGAAAGGGTGGTCGCACAGATAATATTTTGATAATGAGCAAAAACTGTTTTATACTCAACACAGCATGGTGCATGTGCCCACAGGTAATGCTCAAGTTGGGGGACCAAACAAACTGTGAGCCAGTGACGCAAAGCACAGGATTGTGTTTGATTACTTGACAGCAATAATGATTAAATTAAAAACATGTTGATTTGCAGTCTTACAATGTCACATAGATCATTTTTATCTATAGATTGTTATGATTAGACCAGGAGTAAACTCTACTATAATTTGAAAATATACTGATAGATAAATGGATAGATAGAAAGATGGAAAGAGAGAGAGAGAGAGAGAGAGAGAGAGAGAGAGAGAGAGAGAGAGAGAGAGAGAGAGAGAGAGAGAGAGAGAGAGAGAGAGAGAGAGAGAGAGAGAGAGAGAGAGAGAGAGAGAGAGAGAGAGAGAGAGAGAGAGAGAGAGAGAGAGAGAGAGAGAGAGAGAGAGAGAGAGAGAGAGAGAGAGAGAGAGAGAGAGAGAGAGAGAGAGAGAGAGAGAGAGAGAGAGAGAGAGAGAGAGAGAGAGAGAGTTAAGTAGAAAACTGATATAAAGACAGAGATATTGAGATGTAAAGTATGTGAGTCTTCCTACTCTATCAAAATTAAAGTAGTGCTAAGCAAACATGATATTATTATTATATTTAATACAGAATTTGTATGATATGATATGATATGAGTCTATTGAAAAATCTTCACATTGTGCTTAAAAAGAAAGAGAATTTCTAATTTATCTTTGTGAAGGAATTAGCAAAATAATCAAATCTCAATCAGTAATGTGACACCAAAGAGGCCATCTTAACTTACACTATAAATAAATGCTTTGAACTTACAGTATGTTATTTTCTTTCTCTTTCTCTAGCGTGGTCTCTATGTAACTTGGCTTAGGTACTGAAAGCTCCACACAGGCACTTTCAAAGCCCAACACAGTTGAGATGATGTCCGACATGTTGATTTCTTAAAAGCAGATAAGAATGAAAGACAGTCAACAATAAAAACATTTAGAAAATTAAAAATCAGTTAGATGAAATTTCAATATCAGCTTGATAAGATGGAAATGAGAGAAAGAAGACAAAAAGAAAAATTATAAAGCGTTGATAAATAATGTACAAAAAAAAAAAAAATAAAAAAATGGGTAGAATGCAGCGCTAAAATTGCAAAAGTTTGTATATATATTTTTAATTTTTTTTTTCATAGTTTGTATTTCAAATTTATATATGTGAATATCACTGTGTGGTTTGTTGTTAATGTTTTTGTGTCTGACGAAGGCAGAAAGCCGAAAGCTCTCATGTTTTGTTTTGTACATTTTATAGCTGCACTCTACCTATTTTTTTTTTACGATGCTTTACCACTACTACTATTACTACAACTATTACAACTACAATCTCCGAACGCAACCAGGCAGTGCAATTTAGTGTGAATGGGCTCTAGAGGGATATCTTATAGACGGGTTAGCAACTTGACATAGTTCTGTTGCTGCGATATCAATGAAAATATAAATTTATACATTTTTAAAGAAATATTTGGATTACTGCTTCATCAAAACTTTGGCAGTTTAGAGAGTTTCTTAGCACTAAACCTAGTTTAGATCTATACATCTATGATTCTAAATAAGCCTCTTTTT
This sequence comes from Elysia crispata, assembly GCA_033675545.1. Taxonomy (NCBI): domain Eukaryota; kingdom Metazoa; phylum Mollusca; class Gastropoda; family Plakobranchidae; genus Elysia; species Elysia crispata. The sequence goes on from JAWDGP010005165.1 coordinate 254,110, forward strand.
CAGCTAGATATAGATTCTTAAGACCGTTGCATATCAAAGTTTTATGTAGTCAAGTGTGATAAGATCTTAGAAACCCCATACAACCATTCGTCTTCAAATGCCATGTTTTCGAAATAGATTTGGATCTAAATGCAAACGCAGGTATCACCGAGTCGTATCCTACCTTTATTGTACAAAATCTAGATCGGAAGTTAGGTATGTCTATTAATATGTGACCTTCTGTTGAAATTTTAATTGCCTTTATGGTTTACATCTGAATTAAAACCAGTCCTTATAATCCAAAGATCCTAATCGAAAATGATTGCTTTAATCAATGAAAAAGAAGACTTAAATTTGTCCAAATAATCACCACCGGAAGTGTAAGAACGCGAATCGTTGTCATAACAATTAGTGGAACCCGTAATTATACATTATCACGATTTTACTTCTTAATTATTATAAACGTTATTGTTGGTAATTAATATAAATACAAACTCTTATAGAATTAAATCACCTCTAGAAACAATAACTTCTAAATATATCGAACAAATAGTATAGGTCATTTGTTATATAAATCGAAGTAAAAGATATTATATCTAGATTTTCATAGAAAGTAGCCTAATTATCTAGTTTTGTAAAAAAATCAAAACCAAGATCCAGACTTTTTTTTTTAAAACTCATTATCATGTTCTTTAAAATAAAAGGGCAGCAATAAATGTCCGTAAGCAGTAAACCCACAAATAAATCAGGACACGTTCTAATTTGTGAGTGAACCTTTAGCCTTTAAGCCACTTCTTGCAAAACTAATAGCTTTCTTGTAAGCATTTACAGAATCTCTGAATAAACTCGGAATAAATAAAATTAGCTGAATTCCCGCATTAAGGTAAACATGCTTCCATGGTTGTCAGAGATGGAGCTATTGTTTTGATGAGATATTTATTTCCCAAGTTCTGATTGACTACAAATGCGATAATTATAAAGATCATACGTATTTATATATCTCGCTTTCAGCGACGTTTAGCAGCATAACTATGTTCAAAATAACTTACAATATTTTAAAACCAAAGTTGTGCATTCAAATATTGAAAATGCCATTAATTGAAATCAATCTAGCGAAGCGTTTTGAATTCTATGCTTAAACAAAATTTTATTGAAAAGTAGCTGGTAATCCTATTGGGGGAAAAATTTATCGCAATAAGATAGGCATGTAGCGATAACAATAAAGTTTGTGCTGTACTTCATGTGACAAACAGTATATTTTAAAAATTCCCAACTTATGCTGTTTTTACAAACATAAGACTAGATATCGTTTTCAAGGCTTTTTTTTTTTTTTTTTCTTCCTTTTTCCGGGATACTTTTCATCTATAAATTAATTATTTTTCACTTTGAATTATGCCAGGGGAAACTACCGTAACTTAGTGTAATGACTGAGCTTATGTCCCTTGACATTTACCGTCAGTTTGGTTTGTTGACTTTTTTTTCAGAGGAAGTAAAGGTAGATCTAGGCCTAGATTTAGGCCATCAAGGAAAAATGGATTTTTACAGTCTGGGTATCTTTATCTTGATATAAGAGTAATGTCCCTTGTCATTGACCAAGTAACTAGTTTCATGGTTGAAGACGTGGAAACTGGAAAGGAATAGTCGAGGATAGGCCTATGGACTGGTTGAAAGCTGACTAGACTCTAGTTATCTGTATTTAAATAAAATAAAATAGAGATCTCGCTTTCACCCATTAAATAAACCACGCATCGTGTTTGCGCTATTTTAGTTGTTTATTTAAAAAAAAAATTCATGCTCGACCATGTAAGGATGCTCAGGACGTGGCCAACTTGGAAATCTATCTATCGCCTCTATTACATTTAATCTAGATCTAGGATAGGCTACTTGATTCTTCACCAGTAACTGGCGGCATAACGAGTTTACTTACAGGTACTGTTTCATCAAAGAGTTTACTTTGGTTTCAATATAATATTTTCTAAGGTATCCCAGAGCATGATAATTGGTATTCACAGAGAGCCTACTCACCGACTGAATCTAGGCCCTTATCTCTATCACAGACCCCAGCAAGAGCTAATTAATTCTGTCTGTAATTTCAAGAATCAGCACTTGGAGTTGGATGCTATAAGCATAAAAAGGTTGTTCTTATTCTTTTGAGAATAACTTGAGTACTTAGACTAATATTTATAAGTCAGTTGCACTTTGGTGTATTGATCTATGTTCTGTGAGAAGAGGCTCTGGAATCTTGACTGGTCTGAATTTATGTATCAAATCTATACAAATCATAAGCGCTTCTACAGCTAACGATCGAGAAAGCGGTACAAATAAGTTTCCAAATGGTTTATATTGATTGATGATTTGCCCTAAAAGTAAAAATTCCCAATATTTTTAGGCCTTTTTATTAAAGAACGATGGTAGACACAGCGTGTTACACTGTGAGGAACACTGTATGGTAGACACAGCCTGTTTCGATTCTGGTGTCATGGGGTAATACTACTAGTACTATAGTGTGTTATGTTGTTGGTAACAGAATACCATGTATCAGAACAGCATGGTACACTTCTGGGCTCATGGGATGGTAGACATAGCGTGATGCACTGCTGGACTCACGGGATGGTAGACATGGCATTTCACGTTTGTTTGTTTGTTTGCTGTTGTTTTTTTTTTGCGCAATTTTGACATAGACATGAAATCGCAACATTTTGGGCCATTGTAACTTTTTTTGTTTGCAGACCAATTTTTAAGATTTTGATATCAATTTAAACAGAGAAGAAAAAAAAGCCCTTTGTGGATTTAAAAGAAATTTGATTTTTAAAACTTTTTTTGACTAATTATTCTACTTTTTGAGCAGAAGCACTTCAAAGAGAAAACACAGTTCACAAAAAAACATAATAAATGGTCACCTCTATAAAAGCACCAAAAGCATTCTCATTTAAAGAAAAAGTAAATAGAAATTTATCAAGCCATAGCATTAAAGGCACCAAAGACATCAATATCATAGTTGTGAAATTATAAACATTGTTTGTAAGGTTTAACACATTTTCTATCATAAATTTATAAGCTAATAAAATGTGCTAACAAAATGTAACAAAGAAGTTATAAAAATTCAGTATACAAAGACAATTACTTTGGGATGATTGACATAACAACTGTATCAATCACTTTAGAAGTGAAATCTGCATTATTGAATTTACAGTATATAATACACAATAAGAATCTTTTATAAATGTCAGTTTTGGAACAAGAACAAACCCCTCCATTGATATAAAACCGCTCCATCAGTTCTTAATTCTTTTTTTCCCCCTCCTACATCTGTATAATGCTGTTTGTAATTACAGTTCTTTATATATATATTACAAGAAAGGAAATTCTGGCACCTATGACGTCACAAATCTCAGCAGGCTTTGAGGAAGCCGCACCTTCCCCACAGCGTAACATGCTGCATGCACCCACTTCTTTTTTTCATTAGTTTAATGAGTAATTAACCAATTTGTCAATTTTATCACCCATTTTAATTTTTATAATTCAATTTTTTTTCCACATCATATAATGCAGCATTTCATTTCAATACATTTCCACTTGCAAAAGCAGCTAAATTCCAGAAGGCTACAGATTAATGATTTTTTAAAATTTTTACTAAGACCTTAATTTTTTTTTTCATGCAAGTGAGCATGAAGATGGTAAAAGTTAATTTTATGTACAGTCTAGTTGATGGTGGAAAAAGTAACAATAACTTATAAATATAAAGGACAGTAAGTCAAGAGAAGTGGAGCTGCGATATAGAATTAAATCTAGATCTGAGTTGACAAATTTAGGCTGCTGATCAAGCCGATCTTGTTTTATTAAAATAAAAATACTGCCTTTAAAATATATTTGAGTGAAAAGTTTTCGAAATAGTTAATGTCTGACTTACGAAAATATTGATCATGTGAAATAAACTAACTTACACACTGAAAGTTCAAGTTTCTTTTAATAGATATTCCACATGATACTGATAGTGATAGCTTATTATCTTTACTTTGAGATCAACTGGCTTACTTTAGAAGATTCTATTTGTTCCTTTGATCTATATGGAGCCAGGAAATTCCCTAGGACTTAGTACACGATTAGTCTCTACATCTCCACCCTTGTTCTAGAAAGAAGGGTCTATATTCTATTACATAATCTTTGACCAGTACGTCACAGTCAGATTTCTGTAAATATTATAGAAATTAAGATGCTCTCTAAAAGAGGTATAGATTCAAACAAAATATTCAGACAGAAGATACAAGATTCATAATAATATGAGTTTCTTTTTAAATAATTTTACTTAGATCTTGGTAAGGTACAGTTTGCACATATCTGTGATACATTGCTTGCTGACATGTTTCAACTTCATCTCATTATTCTTTGAAATAAATCATACATTACTATGGTCTCAGGACTGAGCATTGTGTGGAATATCTAAACTATTTAATATATTACTTTAACCGTGCTAGACAAACTAGATCAATCATTATCTATCATTGCCTTAGACACTCAGTCTTAGGATGCTCCTTTTGCAACACTAACCGCAGAAAACTCTGTTATGAAATTTGCTTCAGGGCAAAATTATACCAAACTATCAGTGACCAACAGCTAAAGGTGTTAGAAAAAAATGTATACACGTTCTTATAATCACAAATCATTTAATTTTGTTTTTTTTTTAAGCACATTTTAATTTTTGTATACATTTTTAGGATTTGAGGTACTTAAAGGCGCATTCAAATGTGCATCACAATGGGATTTTTTTATAATTAAATTGTAAAATATAAAAATACAGCAATAGACCTTATAAAACAAATATTATGAGTTATGCCCCCTACATTGAGAAACAGCTTTTGGAAAATTTGACATCAGGTAAATAAGGAACTTTTTTGGTTGTTTTTTTTTTTTTTATCTATAGCACACATATCAATTTTTTTAAGCAAATAAAATGCAATATCTTCATCTTATATAAAGAAAATATCTTCAATGTTTTTCATGGGCCAGGTCAACAGAAGCACCAGAAGGTTTCTGTTACTGAGAAGACAGTGTCAATGAGCAATCTTAAGATTGCTGTTAGAAGACGATGATCAAGGGTGATCTGCCCACCAAATTACTCCATCCACACCCAGTGCCTGATACCTCAGATACCCATCAGCCTGGTTCTGACGGGGGAGGGGACGCTGAAGCTGTGATGATGGTGAACGGAAAGCCTCCTCGATCGCGCAAGATCAGCGTGCAAGACAAAGAGAAGCTCGGGCTGTTCAATGTGCGTGCCTTCACTTTCCTCCTTCTGTGGTACTTCTTCAGTGCCTGCACGCTGTTCCTGAACAAATACATTCTAGCAACACTTAAAAGTGATCCAACACTTTTAGGTAAGTCAAAAATGCCAACCCTAACGAACTGCAACTCCAAGTTTTTTCTAGAGTAAGCAGAGGACTCAGTGGCTCAGATATATAATATAATTCGTTCCCAAAAGGTCTTTCCAGAGGGATAGTAATGCTGTCATTTAAGTCTAATCAACTACATTAAATTCTTCTTGAACAGCCACACATCTCTGTGCAATCTCAACTTCTGATATCAGATATGTTCAACCATATTGTAATGGAATGAAGCGCATACTAGATACTGTCAGTGTGGCAAAAGATCATTTGATTGTTGCTTGTGGCTTCTGTTAAATTTCAAAATTATATTGTATAAGACAGTGTAAAGGTGAAATTTCATTCTTTTCGCAGTACAATAAAAAAAAAAACAACCCAGATGCAAGATAGTTTACAACAGATGCTATTAATTTTAGTCTCCATTGAAAAAGCTTTTGTTTCTGTTGTATAATGAATTCTGAAGTTTTTTTAAGTGGGGGAAAAAAAAACAAACAAAAAAACAACAATTTTGTGACCTTCTCCCAAACCAAGCAGTGGGTAAAATTTAGGTTATGAATTCTTTCAATCAAGGAGTACACAAGAATTAAGCAGTGAAGTAACAAACTTTGGGCTTGCTTGTCTGAAAGTAAGTGACATGTAATAACTATTTGGAAAAAAGTGTACTTTTTACATTTAGTTTGTATTATATATACCCCAGCCATTTTTCCATAGATTCAAGCATATAACTGGTCAGATCATCAACAATGTTTGAGATTACTATTGTACAAAGATTGAGAAAGGGCTTTTTTTTTTTCCTTAAAATGAGCATAATCTGTGACTGATATGCTGACTTAATCATGAATTACTCAAATCCAATGTTTATGATCGGCTTCATACAGTTTGCAATTAACATTTTTAAATTCATTGCTCTTATTGTCTCAGCACTATTAAGGCCAATATAATTTATTTCAATCATATGACATTGACTATGATCAAGTGGAATATTCTGCGGATTCATTTATTTGAATTGTGTTGGGAGCTGTCGCTACAAACGTATCTTGTCAACAGCCGCAGCTGTCAGCTTTTGTAGGCAGTTTCCTTTGATTTTTACTCTGGTAAGAATTTTTTGCTGGTCAGAAACCATTAAATCAAAAGTGTTAATAAACTTGCCAGTGTAATGATATGTTGATAAATGAACAATAATGCATGATTTCTTAACGTCACAGCTGTCTCCATACCCTTATGTAACCTCTCTATAGGTGCTATGCAAATGGTGATGACCACAGTGTTTGGGTTTATCCAGATGTATCTACCGTTGGGTATGTACACACCTGTGAACAGAGAGGGAAAACCGCCAAACTTCTGGAGGAATATGATTCTTGTGGGAACTATGAGGTTGGTTTGGATATTTTTATAACATTCTATACTGTTTAGACATCTCTTAATCCTTAAGTCCTTCTCAAGAAATTAGATGGACACTAAGATAGTAAAAAAATATTAATTTTTTTAATTATTTGAGTTTATTAGTCATTATTGTTTAAAAGATAAGTAATTTTTATCCGTTTTTGTTTTTAAACAGGTTCTCCACTGTGGTCTTGGGTCTGGTTGCTCTAAAGTTTGTTGCAGTGTCTTTTACTGAAACAGTCAAAAGCTCTGCTCCACTCTTCACAGTAATCATTTCACATTTTCTCATTGGAGAGTTCACCGGTGTATATACAGTTCTTTCCCTTATACCCATTATGATGGGGTTAGCCCTGTGCTCTGCGTATGAGCTCAGCTTCAATATCCAGGGCTTTGTAGCCGCCTTAGCCACAAATCTTACAGAATGGTGAGTTTATTATTTTAATCTTGGAAGTGTGTGGAGTGAATTTGAAACCTCTACAAGTTTCGTTTTTCCTTCATCTCATTTAGTGATAATATTATTTATTTCAATCCTATGTAGCAGCTCTGTTAAGAAATGACTTTCAGACTTCAGCTTTGATGATCCAAAGTAACTGATTGGGCAATTGTTATTGTTCAATCCATGAGACTGATACCCTTGGCCAAATTTCAGAGTACATTCCTCTATGCCAAAATCAGTTTGTAATACTTTTGAGATCATTTATATGGTTCAGTTTAGATAGTTGTTCAAATTTGGCCACAACATTCCTTTTTACAACTTGACTTTTGTACATTTTGTAGATTACTGAAAAGAAGTCTCAGAAATTGGAGTTTCAGGGGTAATAGCTGTGTATTAAGAGAACTGTCAACCTTAATGAATATTTACAGGTGGTCGGCTGAAAGTATGAGTTCAGGCAAATATCAGTTTCTCATTAGCTTGGTGTTTGCTTTCTTTTGATATTTACTTAATCTCATCTTGCTCAGAACTGTTCACATCACAAGATATTGAATGCATATTTAAATTTTTTTTTCTGCTATCAACCAACTCAGTGGACATTCACCTCTGAAAATAAATAGATAAACTTTGGGCGCAGACTTAATTATTCGTGTGTATTTTTTTTTTTTAATTTGGCCACTCTGGTTTATTTTTATCTACAAAATCGTCTAATGGCTTTCTAGTATTTGCTCCCGACTGAGTTTATAAAATGGTAATGCCTTGAAGGGAAACTTCTTCAAAAGCCCTTTGAGCACTATAATGGGAAAGTGGCATTTAGTTTAGTTAAGGACAATAAATATTTGGATGAGATGAAACATTTTTTTGTTCTCTTTTACACACTGAAAATAAAAGTCTATCTTAAATTTTATGTAATTTAAGAATTTTGTTCCTGAGTAACTTACTCTTTTGTGATGAATTTTAGGCTTATTTATTGTTCTTTATTATACCTTTGTTATCTTTTCCTTTTTTTCAACAGTATTCAAAATGTGTATTCTAAACTCCTTATAAGTGGGGAGAAGTACCGCTACACGTACGTGCAACTCTATTTCATTGTTTTCACACTTAAATGTTTTTGGTACATATTTATGGTGTATCTTTCCTGTTTCAAAAGTCTTGAGTTTACTTGCACTATTGAGACATGTATGTAACCAAAATAAATAAATTTGTGTATGAAATAAGAATATCTTATTTTGATGTAATTTTGAGTGGGAGGGCAGTACGAACTTCCCTGTATTTCATTCTTTGTACTTTAAATTAAATTACATATAGAAAACTTTTTTTTTTTTAATTTCATCAGAAATGACTAGAAGCGAGCGGAAAATATTTTGGACAAAATTTAGTTCTTTACTGTTAATATTTCTCAACTAATGCTATTGAAGTCAAAATTAATCTTTATTAAGTGTGCAGAGTAGCAATCCATGTTCATTGCAAGAAAGTGAAAAGCAAAACAGAACAAAATATTTCTTTTGAGTTTTGCAAGCCTTTAGTTACGATATTGTGAAAAAATTTCCATTTTTTTTTTTAAACTTCTTTTTAGAGTTTTGGAAGCCTTCAGTTCTAAGTAAAGACATAAAATTCTTTTTCTTTTTTTCTTTTTTTTTTTTTTTCAGTCCCGCGGAGCTCCAGTTTTACACCAGTATTGCCAGCGTCGTGGTTCAAGTGCCAGCCTGCTACTTTATGATGGACCTGGACAAGGTCCACCGCACGCTGGACATCACTCTCTTCACTGCGCTGCTTCTCAACGGTATCTTCTTCCACTTCCAGTCCATCACTGCCTATGTCCTCATGGACTACATCTCCCCTGTCACGCACAGGTAATGCATTTCTGGTTTCGTCACATTGGAAGGCTCATAATAGTTTCAGTATTTGTGAAGATACAAATATTTGGAAACAATATTACTTTTTTACCCCCATCCCTGCCATTATTTCTTTTGTTTTTTGGGTTTTTTTTTAATTGAATAATAGTCTCACATTATATGACAATATAGCAATATGAAAAAGAGCTTGAGGTATAGTCTGCCTTTAAGATTAATTAGTTTTTCTATCCTAGCAGAACACAGGTGAATTAGGAATTAATTTGAGCCATTCAAATTAAAGCAGATCTCAATCCCTTTGTCAGGAAATCAGTTTTCTGTGCATTAAACATTCCATCGCTACTCTGATGGTTAAAAGTTTTAAAAACCATCATTCACTTGTAAAGTTGAAAAGTTTTTTTTTATTGTATTCAACATTTGTTAACAATGTTTTAAAGATGTTTTCTATTCATAACTTTGTTCCTATGATTTTTCTTTCCTCTACTGCAGCGTGGCAAATACAGTTAAACGTGCTTTCTTGATTTGGCTTTCTGTGATCTTGTTTGGCAACCCTGTGACATTCCTGAGTGGTCTTGGCACTATAATCGTCACAGTGGGCGTATTGCTTTATACGAAGGCCAAAGAACATGACAGACATCTGTTAGAAATGAGGGAGATATACCGCAAAGATGCTGTTGACAAAGAAATTGTTGTGCGGCAACTTTGATGTTGGTTATATTTTTATAATCTTGCCAATTTATATCATTTTATCATTCTATTTCTGTAAGAAACTGTTCCATTGTTGTTTTAGTTTATTGTTTATTCTGAAAATAAACAAATCTACCATGGAGGCATTGAGTGGTGTTGAACTTTTCATCATGGGATACCCGTTTTGTACCTTCCTACCCAAGAGGTGAATGCTGATACAGATTCATATTCCTGCACCCAGCTTAAAGCTCAAACCTAAAATATTTCTTGTTGAAAAATATAATGCCACACAATTTCTTGGCCGGTTTGTGTTTGTTAGATTAACAGTTATCGACAAATTTCTTTATGTTTAACAAGTATGTTTACTTTTATGATTGTATCGGTTGTTTATCTGTTTTTGAGGGACTATCTGTTGGAAATGATCCACACAAACTTTTTATGTTTTATATTTATGTACTAATGGCAAAATTCATACACTTAAATTGAAATGTTTGACACTTTGGGAGTATACAAATGTGTTGTTGTTTTTCAAGCTATTTCTGGAATTAAAGACAATAAAATACTCATTAACTATCATAGCTTCAGTGTTTTTAAAAGGTTTTACCCTGCATTACGGTTGGTATGGCTTTCTCCTGGGCTCAATGAGAATTTGCGATTGTTTCAATTCCTCAAGTTTCTCCCTAAGTTTTGAACTTAACATGGATTTAGGATGCTCTGGTGTTTTTTCTCTTAATTTGTTTGTTCTGTTTAACCCTAATCAGCAGTCTGAGGTGATAGTGATAGAACTGAAGGAATTTTTTTGGGTTGTCCCTTTCAAAGATATTTCATTCATTTGTATATAATTGTGGGCCCTTATTTGTAGTTTATATTGTTATTTATTGCTTCGCACTATCATTTGGAACAATGCTCATTTGCTTGTGTGTTTGTTAGAAAGGTTTTCTCTGTCTCTCTGTCTCTCTGTCTCTCTCTCTCTCTCTCTCTCTCTCTGACTGTGATATTAGCTAATTAAGTTTTCAATTAAATCCATTCTCTGGGAATCAATCAAATGTGGATTTGAATTGACCTTTTCTTTCTTCCCTTGCTATATATATCCACGGTATTCACTCAATTAATTTGAATTTAAATTCGTTAAGTTCAGTTAAAACAAGGAGGCAGGTTTAAATCATGTATATATTACCATGGAACTTATGATAATACTTATAACTTCTTTCCTTGTTTTTTGTTGAATGCTGAGTAAAGAAAAATGCATATGCATATTGCATATTTTTATGTTTGTCTTTTATGGTAGAAAAGTAAGATTTTTTTTTTAATTGTTTTTACTTGTCGTGAGAGAAGCAATTTTAGCTGGAATTTTACTCCATTTGGCAGCATGTATGAGAAATATATATAGCCAGATCTCCTATAAAACTCTCCGCCGACAAATGTAATTAATAATGACCACTAAGAGGTTCACCCCCCCCTTTTCCTTTTTTGATAGTTTTTTTTTGTAATACTCTTTTGCTGCTTTGGAAATTTGATATGGCCGTAATATCCAGGAGGAAACACAGATCTGGTTTATGATAAACTGAATAAGCTTTAAAAGTGTTTGTTATTTCTTGCCTTAAGAAATAATATGTGGTGTGTAAATATTTTGAGAAGTTATGAGTCACAAGCAACTAATTTTTACATAAAATAAAAAATTCCCTAAGAGTGGATAGCTAAAGATTAATTAAGCAGTTTCTCTTTTTTTTCCCTCTTGAAGTTGCTCAAATTTTACAAATGTGTCACTTTGAAGGATGCTGCATCTTCTAGAACTGTATTCTTTTTTTGATCAGAAGTAATGAAGGTTCTTGTCTAAATGTGTGGAAGGTTGGTTTCGGTTTAAAATTGAAATTTCTCAGGTGATCTCAATACTTTAATAAAATGATGGGGAGGAACTGTGGATTTATTTGCTTTCATTAGTCATCATTTCTTTCATACGTGTTAAAAACTGCTTTACTAGCTCTTAGCTTATAGTATAGTTTTGTCACATCTATGTTAAATCAAGGAATCACAACCTTACAAGTACCATATATCTAATTATTTCATAACATGACATTAATCTGTATACTCTTCTCAAGAAAACCCAAATTGTTTTTTAGACATATTTTTCCTCCTTGCCTCTAGTTTCAAGGAATGTCCTTCGGGGTCAATTCTTTTTAATATTTGGCGGGGAAAGTCAATTGTCTCTAGCATCAAGGTTGAACAAGCTGTGGTTTCGGACTGTCTTAACCTTTGAATAATGGAGCTAATCATCTGAATTAGATTATAACCATTTTTTTTGTCCCACGAAAGTTGTGATAAAAGAGTGCTCTGTTTCTAGGATCTTTCTGTATATATCTGTATATTTGTTTGCCAGTATCACACTCAATGTGTTATTCTTTTAGCATGTGTATGGTTTATAACTAATCTTATAAGTGTATACTTTCCTAACACTGGGAAGGAATTTTTTTTTTCCTTATGTTGTCTCTTAGCATTTAGGCATAGTGCTTCAACAGTAAAGAACACCATAAGGTAATGTTTCAAGTGAAAACAATCTTCTCATTTTTTTTAACCTCACTATGGAGATAATGTATGGATGTGAAGACCAAAATCAAGCATAAAAGTTTCTCTCTCTTTTTAGTGTGAGAATATACTTGGTTTGCAAATATGCTAGCAGTATTTTGGCACTGTGTGATAGCTAGATCAAACTATATTCAAAAGCTACAAAAATGTTTCTCTTCCTATTTGAAAAGGTGTTTTTTTTTCAAACTATTTTTCTCAAAGTGTCAAATAGAAAATCATTTGTGCAATACTGTTATGCAGTTAATCAAAAAACTTTAAGATTGAAGCATTTTTGACAATAATTATAACCCAGCAGGAATATATTTGTCCTTTTTTTTTCATTGTTGAATTGTAAAAAGTTTAGTTGAAATTGAATAGTATAAGGATTTGGGAGAAAGATTGTTTCTTTTATCACTCCTGAAATAGAGACCTAGAGAGGATGAAGATGAATCTGTTTTAGCCTATAAAGAATGTTGTTAAGGCAAAGAGCACTCTAGTACCATGTCGTTGTTTGAATTACGCTCTTAAAAAAATAAAAATCCCTGAACAAAGATGTTTTTCCGCCCAGTTCAGGCGGGTCACATGTCACTAAAGCCTATTTATAGGTTTTGATGTTGAGAAAAAAATTTTTTATCTGAGCTCAAAATTGATTTAGAAAAGAAAAGAAAAATTATCACAGTTTTAGGCAGGGATTTAAGTTATTAACGTATTTTTAAATAAAGAGATTTGGAGACAATGAACATGTATTAATTGCAAATTCCTTTTTTATTTAATTTAATTTTTTAATTTAAAGCACAGGTATATGACTCATCAAACTAGCTTGAGAGGCAATATTCATAATTTATCTTGCTGGAATCCAGTTACGAATCGGGTGCAATGTTTGTAATGTATGTACGGCTGGTTGGCAGGATGTAAAAGAACATTTTTTTCTCATATGATACACGTCATGTGAAGTAAAAGCTATACATTTTATGTCATGCTTTCAAAACTCTAAGGAGACAACGAACTGCTCTGCATTTGACCTAATTTCTATTCTTTATCAGACCAATACTACAAAGTAGAGTAATCAGTGTGTAAGTCCTACACAAGTATTTGTGTTGAAGATGCATGCTTGATAACATCTTGTGATCTTTAATATCATGTTTATTGTAAAGTTGTTTGTGAACACAGAATTTTGTTTAGTTAAATGCCATGAAAAGTCATGTATATTTGTTAAAAAAAAAATAGAAAATAGAAAATTTGCATAAAAAGTTGGGTATATTGATATCCAATGTTCATTCTTCCTTTTTTTCTATGGTTACAATAAGACAGTTGATAGAAAAGGTCATCAAACAAAAATTTTTTGTAGTATCTTTTATTTTGCTGCATTTGACTGGAGGAATGAATCATTCTGAGCCCGACGGTTCTTTCCACATGTGAGCTCAAGGGGAGGGGGGTGGGAATGGTGGTGGAACACAATTCACAATTTGTCCAAGGTCAACAGTCAGCATTGTTCCATCCACTGTATTGTTCAAATCGATTCCTAGCAGTGTCTCAATGCTTTCCCAGTGCCATAGAGGATCAGAAGTGTATATGTACAATGTAGGGATCTTAATGATAGATTGTTGTAGTTAGAATCTAACAAGGTTACAAGGCCAGTCACTACAGTTCAAACTTTTGATAGACTGTTTTCGTATTTGTTAGCAGTTTCTCTGTTTAAGCCTGTGGTATAGTTTAAAGGGTTTAAAGTACATTTAAATGGGTTTTCTTTTTAGTTTACATTTGATGTGATATGATGTTATGTGCAAAAATTTGTTTGCCTTGTTCATTTTACCACTCATATGATCATTGTATTAAAATCGTGTCATTTTTTTTTTTCATAAATGGTACGAATGGCTTCTTTTTATAATTACAAGGTAAATGTGGGATACTATTAGTTCTGCTCAATTTTGTTATGACATTTAACAATGTTAAAAAAAGACAAGCCAACTTACAAATTTCACTATGTATCTAATTTAAATGACCTCTTTAAACTTTGCTACCACGTCATATTGTCACTTTGTATTATAAATATGTTCTGCACTGTTGAAGTTTTGTTAGAGCTTTGAGTGAAGAGCAGAATTAACCTTAAACCACTAGCATGCCTGATGATAAAGCTTATGGCTCAACCCATAGACTAATGCTGAGCTAAAGAAATAAAACACTGACTTATTGGGTATTATTTCCCAGAAATTTGACTTTAGTTCCTAGAGGGACATTAATTTGGCCTTAACATCATGCCGCCCAGGCACATGGTTATAGATCCTCTGTAACTTTGCCCACAACATTCATGTGGTTTCTATCCTGTCATAATCTCTAAACCTTTACGGCAAATCAGTTTTAGCCATCGAGCTTCCTGTTCTAATTTTTAATTTTGGTCCTATTTGTTGGTATCTAAACTCCTAGGGCTATTTTCTCTCTTTCTCTCTCTCTTTAAAGGCCAGTCAAAGATTTTTAAAACTTTCAACAATTAGTCGTTTCAAGTATCGACCAAGCACCCTCTTTTGAAGCGCTGTTCGCCTCTCTGTCTCAAGCAATTATATTCTAAATGTATGGAATGAGGACATGAACTTGGGGGAAAATCATGTTATCACTGGTAATGATAACTTGAAGCTGGTTTTTTTTTTTAACTCTAGTTGATTTTTCACTTATCCGTACTAATTCTTCTAAAAATAATTAAAAAAAAAACGGTGATTATGACATTAATCATTACATTTTAGACCCATTGGCTTGTTTTAAGCTCTTTTCTCAGCTTGTTTATTTTTCATGCCCTAGAAAGGGTCAAAACTTCCCTCGGATGGAAACTATACCTGATTTGTTGTCACTATTGTCTGTATGTGCACTGGCTCTCACTGTCATAATTAATGAAGCAGTGATAACGAAAGAAAGAAGAAGAAAAAAATGAGTCTAAGTGCATTTACCATTTACTTTTTACGATGATTAATCTGCTATGTCTGAGGGATATATAATAACTATTGTAAATGCAAGCCAAACTGAAAATGCAATACCTTTTTAAATTCTTTTTTTTTTTCATTTATTATGTTCTGCTATTGAAATGTGAATCAGATTAATTGAGGTAACTTGTCCTATTCAATTACCTTGGAATTCATAAGACAGAATTTTAACATTTTCAGTATTTTGACACTAAAGGTAAGTCCACTTTCAGATTTCAGCCAGATAAAATTTCAAATATCTTAGGATTTAAAAAAAAAGGATGAAAAAAAATGTACTCCTTTAGGTTTTTCTGGAATCGCCTCATTAGGACAGGTCGCAAAACTTGTCATCTATTTTGCATATTACTTCTGTTTGCAACAGCTGACTTACGGCAACTAACTGATTGAAAGGCGTGTAAGTGGTATGAATGATGTATCTTAAGTCATAAAATATTTCCATACATATATGTTTGTAATATTTTCAAATCAAGAGGGAAGACCAAGTAGATATAACATTTATTTAAGAAAATATATTTCAAAACCAATAAATGATGATGTTGAAAATCTTTGACTTCCTCGTATTATTGTCTTGCCATGTATGCACATGAGTACCATCTAAAACAAGCAATCATGCAGGGTTTAAATATGTGTCGGGTCTTTGCCAAATTATCACCCAACAAAAGCAGAACTGTTCTTTATGGAGTGTCTTCTTTGTTAGAAGTCTAAGCAATGTTGATTCAGGCTCTTCTGCTGCTAAGTGACAAATTCAAATTGGGGGGAAAAGTGGTAGTGTCTCATCATAAGTGACTCTGAAGTTTCATGGGTTGATGGCTCTTGACTTAATAAATTGTGAAATGGCCGAGTGCTTAAAATTGAGTACCCCATCTTAGAGTGTCAAGCAATTTGAAATAAATTTCCCATCTTCACTACAACATGCATACAAATCAAAAGCATTCACAAAGTACAAATCATTGTTTATTCATGTCTCCCCACTATGGGTAACATAGTTTACAGCTGCAGTGTGTCTCAATTTAGCACATCAGAATGAAAGTGTCACACAATAAAATAATGCATGGGAAAGAAATTTAAAGGTAGACACATTAAAAAGTCTGTTAATCAGAAATCTCAGGGAAATCATTAGTTATTCAAACACAATTTTTATGAAAAATCTTAACATACAAACAAGGGAACAATGACCTCAAATTTTCACCAAATCAGTATTTGCTTAAATGCATTATAAATTAAAACGCCTTTTTTAAATGGTCTTTTTGTCTGAAAAATCAAGACCATGTAATGCCAGTGCATACACGACTTTCTCGATATCAAGCCATATTCTGTTGTTTATTCTGTAAATGGTTGAGCCAGCAATGTATTTAACTACTTAAAATAATGAAACCAGATTAGATTTGATGCTACCGCAAAAAAAAAAAATTCTTTAGTTTTTATGCATTTGATTGCTTATCTATGGATGAATTTTTATTGAAAGGTAGACATCTCACGAAATACTTAAACTGCTTCAAACATTCAATGATTAAAAAGAACTATGTGTTAGAGAGTTCTATCCCATAAAGTAAAAGAAACGTCAGCTGTCTTTCATAATTCATTTTAATCTTATCCTACAGGTAGTGAAAAAAAAAATAAAGACTTTCCCGAGCTAAACTTTCAACCATTTCATTCCAAAAAATAACTTTCTTACCCAATTATGTGACTGGTTCATAATTTGAAATTCATTTAACAAAAATCACTTCACATGTCAATCACATCAGAGCCGAGTTAAGTAGAAAAGAGTTTCCTTTATTTTAATTATTGCTTGTCAACTTTAATTCCTGTTCTTGTGTGAATATTTGCTGTGATTCACATAAATTGTTTAATGCAATAACAAGTCTGGGTATTAATATATTATTATTAATCACTACAAAATTGTGAAGGCTCCTATAGCACATATGTGTACTTCCGTTTTTTGTTTTTCGAATTTAGATCACCAACAAAAACTTGTCCCTCGCAATAGTTTTGTCTTATTTGCTAAAACAAAGAGCTAAGGCAACAATGCAATATCATAGGATGTTGCTAAATACATAAAGTATCAAAGCTTATTGGTGGAAATTATACTTTGGATCCATCCGTATGGGGTTTTTTATCAACAGGATCATAAATTATTTTCTGCATGGAAAGATGTGTATCTAGAGAACAATCACTTTATATAATTGTAGGGAAAATTTATAATCATAAAACATTGTATCACCTCTGATATGTATGTCATCAAACCAAAATGTGACGGTAGAAATTCAGTTGAGTATCGAATGTACCATAGACCAGAGCTATGTAGGTCATAGTTTATGCATCAATAACCGACTATAGACTGATCAAACTCCTTTGGGTTCCACTACCATTGAAGTGGTCTTCAGTGATGAACTGATATCACAACCAAAAATCTCCAGTTTTTCACTTTCTCTGACAGTATTTCTTTATAACTCTGCCCTTCTTTTGTGAAATTGAAGATTTCCTGTTGTTAACCAGTTATAGACCATAAGAATGGCAGCGGATCAGAAAGGCACTGGACCAGTCTATAAAAAAATTGCTGCAAATGTTAATATTGTTTTATTTATATCTTACACACAAAAGGATAAATGCTCAAGTCCATAACTTGTCACACATGATGCAACATGAACAGAGGATGTCTTCAAAGCTAAATGCAACCAGTATATATATTTGTCAAATATATAACAATTTTTTATTATCTTTTAAACATCATTACTGAGTACATTTAGCAACAAAGGGTTGATGCTACATCTGTGATCATTATATTGCTGCATTGACATCTCAATGCTTACCACTATCAGCAACAATTTTTTGTACAAGATCAAAAAAGTTCTATTGCAATACCATCAAAGAAGACACACAGGACTTTTTTAACCTTTCAACCTGATACTAAGAAATCTGGAAGCATGTGAAGAAATACTGGCCATATCCTGATTAAAAAAAAAAAGTCAAGAATTACTATACTCAGCTCTTGGGTAGCGAACGGTATCCAATAAGGAAAATGAAAAATACTCATATAAGAGAAACTTATCTAAGCATCCTCCAACATCTCGTCATGGTACAGTTTGAGAGTAATCCATAATTTAAAACTATCTTACAATAGGAATATAAGAGAAAAAAGAAAACTTATATTCAAAATATATACCACTCCATTAATTCAACTCCATATAATTAGGGTTTTAGCAATGCCCAAAAAACTTTCTTAGGTGGTAAAGGCAGTAATGAGAAAAAAAAATTTAAAAAAAAAGAAAACAAAACAAAAAGCAGGGATTGAAGTTGAATAATAATAATAATAATAATAATAAAAAATGAGTGAAGATGAGGCTAGAGATAAACATAAAATCAGGAGAGAAAAGTTAATTGGAAGTATCAGCCTAATGCTTCTTTTCCTTTACGATTCTTTGCTTGCGGAGCCCACTAAACACTGCAGTATATCTATAGGAGGATTTGATTTCATCGTGTGCAATCGTCTGTAGCAATCAATTTTTTTAGTTTCAAAATTCCTCATCCGAAGATCCAAGTTTTTCAAGAGGAAGATGTGGGAAGATTTGGAGGGAAGCAAGTGAAGGACATTATGATGAATTCACTCGCACGGTATTTTCAGCAGGAATTGGGAGATTCAACTCAAGTTGTTCTGCCAGCATCTAGTGTGTTTTGGAAAAAAATTCAGAAAGTTGAGGGTTACCCCCCCCCCCCCAGAATAGCTTTCAGTAAGTCGGAACACACAAGGAATTGGGCTGGAGAAGATAGAGGGGTTTGTGCTATATCGAATCAAAGGTGAGAGTCACGCGACAACAAATATGAACACTTTCATTTTATTTACAAAAGTTGATGAAGGAAAGAGCGAAAGCAAAACAAAACAAAAAAAAACAAATGGTTATTGCAGATATAACTTTCAAAACACTTGAAAAGGTCACAATTTGTGTAAATCCTTTATTTTCAACAACTTCATCGTTTTAATGCCAACTTATTCAGAAAACTTAAATGTGAAAAGAGGATAATAAAAGAGACAGCCTTAATACAGACAGGTCATCATATAACCAGGTGCACAAAAGAAGACAAAACTTCTCAGAACATATCTCCTATCTATCCCTATCTGATAACGTCTTTCAACTTTGTACACATGGGATAAAAAGACAGCATTTTATGATAAACACAAAGGACAATCTTGAGAAATAATGTAAATCAGATATATCTTATTCTGAATTCCATACACTTTTCTCATTTGCTCCATGACCTTCTCTGGACCTACAAAGAGATAGCGTACTTCAAAGTGCCTCCATACTTCCAACTTGATCTTATAATGACCAGTCTCTAGATGTACACCATTGAGCCATTGCGGAGATAATAATCCTCTTTGACAAATAATTCTTACCAAGGCTGGGCAGTGTGACAGCATCTATCAAAGTTTAAAACAGTCCAAAAATTAATTATCAATTTCATAAAATGACTCATATTTTCAATAAAACTTTTTTGAAGGGTTATATGGACAATAAAAGTTACATAAAAAAAACCCGAAAAAACTGGCTATGTTCATTCTTTTGAGACAAGGTCAGTTCAGCATGCAGGAATGCAACATTTTTTTTAGAATCTACCACTCACTCCCTCCTTCACATAAACATCACTAAGACCCCCCACTCACTCACTCACTCACTCACTCACTCACTCACTCTCACTCTCTCTCTCTCTCTCTCTCTCTCTCTCTCTCTCTCTCTCCAGAAATTTATTTAAAATACATTATTACCAGACAATTTGCTACAAATATCATTCAAATCCCTTTATCTTATTGCTTTTCTAGAACCTAAGGAGAAGGAAAAAAACCCAGCTTCCCCAAAATAACACATTCAGCCATTCATTTCTATGTTGCAATAAATACAAAACTGAGAAACAAAAAAAGAAAATGTAATTCATAGATACACAGCTTCTCTTTTGGCTCAGCGTCACAAATTGCTCTGTGTTAACAATCAATCCATACAAGCTTTTTTTCATGAATTTAACACATATATGCACTACCCTGGAAAGATGAAAACAAAACAAAAATATTCAATATCTGCACCTCAAGATTTTTGCCATACACGTGACCATAAGATATAAACATTACTGGGTGGGGGTTTCAGCTGCAGTCAAACAATTAGATGAAAATTCACTCATACAAGTGGAAAAGTTTCACACACAAACACATTCAAACATGAAAGGTAAATTCAAGTACAAATACAAAAAAACATAAAGCCAACATCGTGTGATTGTTACTGTGTACATTGCAACCAGACCTAGTAACCCAGAAGTCAACTAAAGTTTTAGGAGTTAGAAATAAAAGCTTTTTCTTTAAACTCCTTATATTTTTATATATTTCTAGCTTCAGGACCAACGTATCATTTCTATCAATGTCAAACACATGGCACCTGGCTAAGTGGACGTGGCTGCAAGACATTCATCAAAGAATGGCAATTTGACTTTCTTTTAGCTTCCTTTCCTCTTCTCCTCTAGCCATGCTGTGATCTTCTGCTTGAGCTCTGTGGCTGTGGAGAAACCCAAAAGATGACAGTTTTTACAGGAAAAACAAAAGGTAGCCTACTCTAGCCTAAGCTAAGTTTAAGAGCATAGAGATCAGTTTAGGCTTTGGATGTGGATTGTACTGACAATTACCCCCCTCTACATCGTGTGCTTCTGCGGACAAAATTTCAGGCTATATATATTATATATATATATATATAGAAAACAACTTTTACAGCAGTTTTTCAAGCACCATAATTTCCAAAGCATTTAGTTTTAGCTGAAAAGAAATATGAGTCAACTTCTTCCCTTGGGATATTGTTGCACATCTTTGTAAAGAAACTGAAAAGCTGATGGTCCTTATATCATTTAGATAATGTGCTCGTGATAAGAATAAAAGTGTAAAAATTTTGAAAAAAACAACAAAAAACAACAGATTTGGAAAAACCTTGCTTCATATCACCAGGCACTTAGAGCCTGGATGTTTTGATACAGAAAAAGTCAAAAATTTTGTTCAATTGTTCAGAATAATTCAGATTCTGTTGAACACCCTTGTTCACCTGTTCAGAATGACTCTCTGTCAATCACTCTTGTTCACTTGTTCAGAATGACTGACTCTGTCAATCACTCTTGTTCACTTGTTCAGAATGACTGACTCTGTCAATCACTCGAGTTCACCTGTTCAGAATGAGTGACTCTGTCAACCACTCTTGTTCACCTGTTCAGAATGACTGACTCTGTCAATCACTCGAGTTCACCTGTCCAGAATGACTGACTCTGTCAACCACTCTTGTTCACATGTTCAGAATGACTGACTCTGTCAATCACTCGAGTTCACCTGTTCAGAATGACTCTGACTCTGTCAATCACTCTTGTTCACCTGTTCAGAATGACTGACTCTGTCAATCACTCGAGTTCACCTGTTCAGAATGACTGACTCTGTCAATCACTCGAGTTCACATGTTCAGAATGACTCTGACTCTGTCAACCACTCTTGTTCACATGTTCAGAATGACTCTGACTCTGTCAATCACTCGAGTTCACCTGTTCAGAATGACTGACTCTGTCAATCACTCGAGTTCACATGTTCAGAATGACTGACTCTGTCAATCACTCTTGTTCACCTGTCCAGAATGACTCTGACTCTGTGACTCACCTGGTACCAGCTCTTCCTCCTTGAGAGGCTGCCTGTTGAAGGGATCAGTTTGGGAGTTGAGCAGATGCCTAATAATGATGGCCCTCTCCATCACCTGGCCGCTTGGCAATATTACTGGGTTCTCCATTAGGGTGTCCATAAGAGGGTCTGTTGGGAGACATAAAGAATCAAGTGCCAGAAATTTTTATGAGTTTTGAGATAAATGAGACTGAGTAGAGCAATTAAGGGAAGTGTCAGATAATGAAAATTTTCCAATATCAAATATTTCAATGAGGATTGTTCTTCCAAAAGCCTGTGCATTCTAGCCTAGGCTCATATGCCCTTACATTACCACAGACGGCGTTTAGCAGAGAGACACACACAAATGATGACAAAATGTCACTTATTTTTTTCCTAACAAATTCATAACTTCCAATTTAATCATAGAGCACAACATCTGATATGAAAATAGAGGGCAAAGTGGGCTTAATGATTCACCAATGATTGGCTCTCATGTTACAGACATTCAGTGAGCTTTGACATGTTACTCCTCTCACCTTTGAACTCATCGGGAATGTCGCCGTAGTCGACCTCGCACTTGTGTTTTTGAACCACAAAAGCTTCCACTCGTTCCTGCAGGTCCCTGAATGTATTTATCTCCTCGGAGGTCTTGATGCAGGCTTTCACCATGCAGTCTATGGCATTGTCAAAAAGCTCCTTACGGTACGATCTCTGGAAATAGGCATCACAAGTTAAATGAAAAAGTAAACCACTTAAAAGATAAAGAACACTTTATCTGTAATCTCTACCAGAAACTCAAAGGCTTTTATACAAGGGAAAAAAATATAAGTAAAATAACTACTATATTGGCTAATTGGCCCTATTTATTTTCTTAATAAAATAACCTTACAAACAATGAATGCTATATTTCAAACCTTTTTTTTTTCACGGTTCCAGTCTCCCTGAGTTTTAGATCTGAAACTATGCTGTTGGAAAATTTATATGCAAAATTTACCCAGGTATCTCAGAGGATTATAAAAACACAGAAAAGGTGAGTGCTACGTGTCAAGGAAGAGCTGCCGTAACACGCTCCTTGGAGGTATAACACTTCAAGACCCTCTGTGTGTCAAAAATTCATTCAACACATGAGACATAAGTACATTTGTAAAGTTTTTTGTTTCACGCACTCCCTCTGGACCGGTGTCTTGTTTCATAAAATATTTAACTAATTCTGGTCAGTTTGAAATCTAGAAACTTGTTTAAATGAAGTCCCTGCCAGGTCAAAAGATGGAGACATTACTAAACTCAGTCAACAGATTCTGTCAAACAAAGCTATGCAAAATTTTAAGGTTTCTTATTCACTTAGATAAGGTGTCTTAGTTTATGTTCACAATCCACTATAAGTTATATGACTGACCTCGTCGTTGGCTATAGCCTTGGCAAATTTCTCACAGTCGAGGTGAAGGTAGATGTCCGTGAGGATGTTGAGCAGCTTCTTGGGCTCCCAGCCGTACTTCTCTGGGGTCTTCACTTTCAGGTTCTTACACTTGGGTCCACACAGCTGCTGCAAGTTACAGTTGAGCATGGCGGTCAGTCGGTCTGCCAGCTCCTGGAAGAGTCATAGGGGGAGAAGAGATGTAGATTGATAAAATCTTCTTAATCATCCTCTGCCTCCCTCTAACTTTCTAAAAAAAGAACCATTCAATCAATTAAAGATATTAAAAAATTAAGAATTTGTGCAATCGAATAAAAAGTATCAATGTTTTGCCAGCAGAAGATGTTATTAAAAAAAGAAGTGATTATTCTTTCTTAATTTTTTTTTTTAATAAAAATAAATTATATGAGGAAAAAAAAATTCCTGGCTTTCAAAGATCTATATCAGCTGAGAAATGTTGGTAAAACATTTGCTTTTACACTAATATCATTTAAAGCTGCCTTTGAAAACGGCTAAAGATTTTTTTCTTCATTCAGATATTTTTCATAAATCCATATTTGTACTTCACATTAGTTTTCATTCAATCATATCCACATGCTGTTCAATAGTCCTCTAGCCATCGTTCTTGGATTTAGCTTGTTTTAGGATTGGGTTAGTCTAGAATTCACTGTGAATTCTTTGTGTTAGGGAAAAGGGTCACTATATTAACTTGCTCAACTTTTACCTAAGCCTGAGTTCATATCACTTCCACTGATCTCAAGTTGTCCAGAAATTCTTAATGTGTTGAAGGAATATAAAGTGTTCCCAAAAAATTTCAGTCTACAGACCCTTTCACTTATTTCTGAGTTGCCTACCCCTAACATCTCTATGTGTACCTAACCTACCTTGGGGTGGCACATCTAGTTTATCTACATGGAAAATTTGTTTTTAATTCTAAACTAATGACTAATTTTGCATCATTTGAATTTGATATAACTAAAAAATGTACAGATTAAAAAAAAGTAGGGAAGAAAATTAAGCCAATATCGACTTGGGGAAGATTTTATGAGTCCTCTCGGACATTGCGATACTGGTAAATAGGTGGATCTAAGGACCAGGTTGCTACTTATTTAGAGTTCAGTCAGATTGTAGTGGGAAGAAATGGATACATGGGCAATGCGTTTACCGGAACTAGGAAAGGCTCCACAATCTTAGTGCTGAGGTAGTGGAACATCTCCACAGTCTCTGTGGCTAAGGTGAGGTAGTTGCGGCACTGGCGTTCGTCTGACGCCAGCTGTCGTGGCTTGGCCTGTTGCTGCTCCTGCTCAGTCATGGCAAATACAGAGGTCAAAAAGTTGGCAAATATTTTTATCCAGGGAATTTGGACATACTCCTTTCCCCATAGCGGATAAATTACAACATGAACTTTTTCTGTTACATGTCAAAATTACATTGAATCATCATATTTAAATGAGGCTCTCCTCTTCATACCCTTTTTTCCAACATACCTAAAAATCCTTATCAAATGCCTCTCAAAATACACCATTAACATTTCTCTGCTTCTTCCAAAACATTTCAAATTACAGTTGAAAATAATATGAAATTCAAAGCTAAAAACAATAAGCACAAATAAGAGATATCTTCAGACTCAAGTCTAGAAGCTGACTGAGATAAAGCTTTAAAATTCTTTTCTTTTATTCAAGTCTGAAAAAAAAAAAGCCTACAGTTCATGGTTCAGAAAACTCTTGAAATAATTCTGGGCAAAACTTGTGAACAATTTCCCACCTTGGTAAGTTTGTTCCACTTCTCCGGGTTATCCATCAGGTCCTGAATCTCGTGTATTCGCTTCAAGCAGTCGAGACTCTCATCCAACAAAAACGTTGTGTCATTCATCAGCATGTTGATAAACCTCACAAACTGTTTCCCAGATCTGACAATTCAATACCAGATACTATAAAAAAAAAATCGTAACTATTGCTGCTAAAAACATAGATTACCATTTCAATTGATGTTTCTTTCCTTTCCTTGTGTAGTGGCTATAGTGGCTAAATAATAGGGAGAAAAGCTATGGACAGTTACTAAAAAAAATTAAATTGACTCATGAGTTTGATGAAAATACTTTTCCAAAGAAATGTTTGTCTCACAACAGTCTACACCAGGCAGATAAAGTTTTATAGAATTGTATAGATAGATAGATAGATAGATAGATAGATAGATAGAGAGATAGATAGAGAGATAGATAGAGAGAGAGAGAGAGAGAGAGAGAGAGAGAGAGAGAGAGAGAGAGAGAGAGAGAGAGAGAGAGAGAGAGAGAGAGAGAGAGAGAGAGAGAGAGAGAGAGAGAGAGAGAGAGAGAGAGAGAGAAACACACACACACAGACATAAATTATGAAATTGACATATTGCAGTATACTTCAGTTCCAGAGCAGTAATAAATTATCTCTAGAGTTAAAATCTAACCTAAGCCTTACCTGGCTTCCTCCATAAACTTGATCTGATGAGCTGGCATAGCCCACATTGTCTTAAAGATGATGCTAATATGGTAGCGTATGGCAAACTTGTCATAGAATTCACTACTTGCACCAGTTGACTCAATATCTAAAGATGGAAATATACAATTCATGGTTTGTAATTTTATGCAAGTAAGCTTCAACTTTTGTTTAGCTTGTCGGCTGCTTTTCACAGGTCTGCTATGAGCCTTTGAACTCTGGTGTGGTCATATTAAGTTAAGCCTGAAATTCTGATGCTTTATGTTCTCATGTGATGCCCTTTGGTTGCTTAGAACAGATTAGAAGCAATGAGTTATATCTTTTTTTTTAACTATTTCAGTTTTGTCACAACTGCTTAATAATTATGAGAAAGTTTTTGGCATTTCTAAATCAAAATCAGTACCACTCAAATGTTGAACCAATATGACAGCCACATCACGCTTTATCAGAAAGTTTTACATCATGTTTGAAAGTCTAAAATATAACAAAGATGGACCAGAAAGCAATCTCAATCTAAGCTTTCACCACACAATAAAACATTGGCCCATGTATCTCACCTGTATAGAACTTCATGAGGGAAGGGACAAGACTGTGCACCGCAATTTCTGACATGAGAAGTTCGGCATTGAGCTGCTCGGTCTTGGTCTGAATGCTTGGCTGAAGAACAAAAATTACCTCCACCAGCTTGGCTGTCAGGTATGGGTTGCGCATGTATTTTTGTGAACAAAGAAGTACCAGCAGTAACTGAGTCATCTGTTTGTGCTCTGGCTCCACCATACCGCCAGGCATATATCTGAGAGGTGAGAGAATGGAGGAGCAAACTTATTTAACTTTTCTGGCATATATCTGACAGGCAAGAGAAATAGAAAGAGGTGAGGCGAGGAAACTAATTCAACTTCCATGGCATATATCTGACAGACAAGAGAAGAGTTGAGAACACTAATTTAACTTCCATGGCATATATCTGACAGACAAGAGAAGAGTTGAGAACACTAATTTAACTTCTGTGGCATATATCTGACAGGCCAGATAATAGACAAGACTAGCTATGAACAAAACAAAAGGTATAAAGAAAGATGTAATAATAAACAGTACACTAACAGTTTGCAAGGGTTTGTAAAGAAAATTACTCACTGTAAGGCAAAAAGAATAAAATCAGCCATGTCCTCTAGATAAAACTCTGGTAATGCAGAAAAGTATCCAGGAACTTTGTCTGGAAGAGGTACTTGAGTGCTTGAAAAGCAAAAAGATTTCAAATTTGAATACATTAATATTTCTTGCACTGCTTGGAATATTAATGTGCATAAATCAGTAATCTATAAATAATTCCCAAACTCTTGGGAGAGTAGAGAATAGATTAACAAGGTAAGGTGCTATCATAAACTCTGATTCTATACAGACCTCTTTAGACTAAAAGTAATAATTTGGATAAACATGATAATACAATAAAAAGAACAACAAAAACAATAATAGAATTAATAATTAAAAAAAATGATGGTCATTATGACTATAAACTCAAGAAACAAAATGAATACAGAACAGAAAACAACAACAACAACGACAACAAAAACCCAGTTTTAATAACTCTGTAGATCTACCATCTATTGTCCGGATCAGCAATCCTCATCAGCAAGTCTGAGGTGCGTGTGTAGAAAGAAAGGCACCGTAGAAGCATGTCTTTGTCGAGGACACCAGCATCAGCGCACATTTTGCTCTTCTGGAGTCTCTGTGGGCAAAATATAGGCAGAATAACCCTGCGTTAACAACTCTACATATGCCGAGCCCAGTTCTAAAGTGGTGCCACAAATACTAAATAAGTGAAATACGATGCGAAGAACTGCTATTGATAATTGCAAGAACATAAGAATATTGTATTCAAACATTTTGAAGTATACTTCGTCTTAGTGGCTGTAATAAAAATCCTCTGCATCAAATCAAATGATGCAGGCGATAGTCATCCAAAAATTAAGCACAAGTTCTTTCTTAATTTTGAGGCATCCAGAGTGCTTCATGCACAATTCTTTCATAATAGATTTGCGCTAGAGCCTTGCAAAGAAAGAAACTTTACTTTACAATCCTTTTTATTCAATCTAAAAAAAGTAGATACAAAAGTGCTAGACTTATAAATTTTTGGGGGGCTGGCAATTAAATTTTATGCAGTAGCAAACAATCAATAAATCATAGCTCCTAAATGATTCAAACTTTCTCACAGGCGCTTGCGTGCAAACTTTTTGCAACAAGAAATAAAACTCACCTGATACTGCGACTTCCACTTCTTGAGCTGCTCCCGACTGCGTCCAGCTGTGGGAAGGTCCTTCCACTGAGGCTCTGCAGCCTCCATCTCACTAATGAGACGATGCAAATCCCTAATGGCTCGGAGCCTGCGTTGATATTTCCGTGTCACAGGTAGGATGGACAGGTGGTGGCAGTGCAAGGTTAGGAAGAAACATTCGGTGGAAAATTTTGGGTCTTGCCCCTTACTTGTTATAGCTGAGGATTCCAAAAAGGCAAATTTTCAGAAAATCTATAAATTTGAATTACATGATATATTATGTGACAGCTTGTATGAAAAGCTGGTATTGTTAACAATCATCACTGAAAAGAAACAATATAGCTAGTAAGGTTAAAGTTACGTTCCTGGAAATTCACTCAAGCAATAGAATGAGAACACTGCCATTGCCATAGTAAACAGTTATGATGAGCTCAATGCATGTTCAAACAGAGTACTCAACTTGCAGTTTTCAGTTTTTTTTTTTACTCTAGAGGTGCATTACTTGAACTTGAAAATGGATAATGGATAAAAACCAGGTAAACTCAATTCTAGCTATATCATCCATCGCATCCTGTATGGACCACTTTTCCGTGTACCTATACACGTACCTTCCACTTTCTGTTTGTCTACTTTCTATCCTTATGACCACCTGAAATCTCCCTGCAGGTCTCATGAGAACCTCATTTACATTTAGAGGACACTTCAAGTTATATATTGGTAATTTTAATTTTGTTTTCAGCCTAGAAATGGATCTAAAAAACACGCTTCGAAATTGACCGTTTCTCGTCAGCAAATTTAAGTTTAAGACCTAGGCTAGATCTAAACTTTGAGCTGAGATGGATGTTTTCCTAAATTTTGTCAGGGGTACTACAGGAATTGTTTATGGTTGGTTATCTGCATGGTTATCACCACAATAAGGATAAAAATAATGAGTTATTGCCCAACCAAGATTGGGAGCTGCATTATGATGTTAAGATGGTGGTGGGGTCCGATGTCAATTGTCAAACAAAAACTGAAATGGTGATTGCCTGAGGCAGTAATGAGGCAGAGGCTTAGAGGCCTTAGTTCTTTATGCACGGCTGTTTGCTTTAACGCTCAGGGCAGGAATTTAGTTTTGGGGACGGCGAGAACCTCCTTTGTGCTTATGAGACGATTTTAATTAAACGGGCGGCTGGCAGGCGTAGATTTATCACCTGCAGGTAATTTGATCTGACAGGCTGGGTCGGCTTTTACCGGGTCTGTGCCTACACATAGCGGGCGCCGCTTTCTGCACTAGAAATCGGTCATAAATGCGGACATTCCATTAGACTTGTTACCAAATTCTAATTTTAAAAGATAGTCAAGTGTAGTACCATTTAAAAGATCTTTTTCTGCTGAACAAGACGCACTAAAATTCATTGTCACATCGCTTTGTATCGCGTTTTTATCAATTCCGTTCTGTGTTACGTGCTTTTGAAGAAAATTTTCTGTTAAATTCTAACTAATTTCCTAATTATTTTTTTCACATTTAAATGCCGCGATTGTTTTAAAGACAATTTATGCCTTTACTTTACTTATGATTTGATTAAGCGTGTGTGAAAAAAGTTAAATGGTCTCTCTGTTAGTTTTTTTTTAATGATTTTTTTCCTTTTCAGTGTGTAACCTGCCAGGGTTCCTATCATATACACTTATATAAAATACATGTAATAACGGTTCTTAGAAAGGTGGATATTTAACTTGAAGACATAATTTTAATATTTAGAAACGAAGAAAGCAGTCAAACAAAGCTAGAGGCTGAGACGGACGGACTTATATCTAAGGATCGAAAGATACAAATGACTGTAAATAAAGAAATAAATAGTATAGAAAAATCAACCACAAACCTAGATCTAGCTCGAGACCGACAAATAAGACGAAAAACTTAAAAATCTTTCGTCTTATTTGTCGGTCTCAAGCTAGATCTAGGTTTGTGGTTGATTTTTCTATACTATTTATTTCTTTATTTACAGTCATTTGCATCTTTCGATCCTTAGATCTAGCTCCGTCTGTCTCCCCTCTATCGGTGTTTGACTGCTTTCTTTATTTCTATAGCACAGGGAGAGAAGGATAAAACGAAAGAGAGAGAGAGAGAGAGAGATAAACATGAAAGGTATAATAATAAAGAAAGAAAGTTAATGCATGAGAGCGAAGAAGAAAACTAGAGAGAGAAATAGAGAGAGACACAGAAAGAGGGAGAGATAGATAGATAGATAGATAGATAGAGAGAGAGAGAGAGAGAGAGAGAGAGAGAGAGAGAGAGAGAGAGAGAGAGAGAGAGAGAGAGAGAGAGAGAGAGAGAGAGAGAGAGAGAGAGAGAGAGAGAGATTCGCACACAAAAAGAAGAAAATAGAAGGGGAAGAGGAATTATAGAGAAAAGAGTGAGAAAGGAAGGGTATGATTAAAAAAAGGGGTTAGAATTAAAAGAAGATAGAGAGAGTAAAATAATGTGGAGGTATAAAACAATAGTAACACTTATTTTTTTTAATATATTTAAGTTAAGTGTGATGTTAAATAAGCTATGGGAGACATTTTCGCTCATTACTTGAGTTGAACTTGTCGTCATCAGTGACTTCTCTTACCTGGACATGAATAACATCGCATGCGGGTTTGAAAATATATAAAAAAAATTCTTCGATCTTGATTCACGTCCGAACGCCAATAGAGACCATTAAGATATTCACCAGATAAAGACTAGAACCTTTTGTCTTTTCATTAATTCTTTTTTTGAAACTATAACTCGTGGGCTGTTGAAGATATTGATGTTTTATTATTACCTTTCAGTATCCGTGTCATCATGACCTATTAAAAAACCGGCGTTTAAAAATCCTATCAAAGCCTTTTAAAAAGTTTTTTTCAGAAATTTTAATAGTCCATATCAATGAAAAGTATCTTAAGTAATTAATAAGACATTTCTTGGTCTTCAAAATTCAATTTGACGGCTAAAAATTGCTTTGTTTTCAACAAGAATAGATACAAAAAACACGATCGCTGCAGATCTAAATTTAGCCGTGCCGAGGAGGCTGGGTGAACTAGGCCAAAGTTCACATGGGCACGGCGGGCGTCATGGGATAGGCCGGGCGAAAACTAAACGAGCGCTGGCAAACAGCCGTGTATGCAGTTTACTTCATAGTTTTATCTTGTTTTGCTTGTTTGTGATATATTTAAAAAAAACAACTTGTATGCTTTTTTGTGTAGAGTCACATCCCTTCTCCTAGAGCTGGAGGAACATAGGTGAGATAAAGTTTGAATTATGCACATCTTGACAAAGCCACCCTATAGAAATCAGAATATTTAAAAGTTACCATGACAGCGATCTAAATGGCTGAAGCTCCTTGCCAAGATTTAATTTAACTTCCACTTGCCCTAAAAACATTCCTCACTATACCCACAGCAAAAGGAAAACTTAAAAAAGTTGAGATCATGGGAACGAAGAAGAAATAGGACTATGTATAAAATCTCAAGGAACTTAAAAAAACAAAAAACAACACTTGAGTTCAAGCTAACATTGAGAACGATACTCTCACTGGTTTGAGACTTACAATTTTCTTGTTCCCAATCCTCTACTTCCTTTTCTGTGAAGCGCATTCTAGACTTTCCTGCAATGCTGACTCTTTTAGTACAGTGGAATGGGTAATATATATCAATCTGAGGAGAGTGATGGAAAATATTACATTAAAAAAAATGGTATTCATCAAGAAATTGAAAAAAAAAAAAACATGTGTCCAATCGCTCAATGAAAAATTCATTGTTATCTTAATTATAGTAGTCCTTCGACAGTTCAATCTTCCTGAGAAAGTCATC
This sequence comes from Elysia crispata, assembly GCA_033675545.1. Classification (NCBI taxonomy): domain Eukaryota; kingdom Metazoa; phylum Mollusca; class Gastropoda; family Plakobranchidae; genus Elysia; species Elysia crispata. The sequence continues at coordinate 286,000 of JAWDGP010005165.1, forward strand.
ACCAGCGAAATCAAATTCAAACCCCCTACTGGCTTTAAATGAATCTTGTTTCTGATCAATAAATTTTTTACTCCATCAAAAAAAAAAAAAAATTCTATCTGAAAATCTAATCGTTAAAATTCACCCATGGTTTCATTCTCATACGTTTGACAGCCATTGTCAGTCGTTACATTGAGCAATAATGGAGACCACACGGTTTCTAAGAATATCTCCTTGCTTTGATCCCTTAAGGTTAAAAGGCGACATATATATATATTTGCGCACAGTATGATCAACTTTCGGTGGATGTTAATGTTACACTTCCTTCTAGTATAAGCTAAATGAATTTTTTTAATGGTACAGATGTTTTCTACCATTCTGTAAAATTTCATAAATCAGGCTGAGAACAAAAGAAAAAGAGAGAAAGTTCATACTTTATCCACAGATGCAAACATAATAAAAAAAAAAACTTACTTTATCCAGAACAATTTTCTGTGAAAGTTTCTGTAGGACGGACATTAAGTTCAACATAAAACCATCACCACACAAAAATCTCTCGTCAAACTGAAAAATCAGATAAATATGTGTTTGAATAATTCATTGGTTCTTTTTAGAAGACATTGCAATTTAACCAAAATATCCATCTGACTTTTCTAAAAATTGAAAATAAGGAAAAGTAAACAAAAAAAAAATTAATAAATTAGAAAAATTTGTATTTAAGCAGTCTTGATGTTTTTAGTGTATTTGCCTTCTTCAAATCGCCAAAAAGTTATACATAATGAAATGCAACAGTAAAGAAAAAAATATATTTGAATAAAAAGGATAAACATAGTTTCTGAAATATCCTTAATTATAGTGTAAAAGATCTGACTGAATACTGAATACTAAATCTGCTGCATTTTCAAGGTTGATGTCTACTGTATCCTTTGTGACTTAGAACTTGACAAAGTGAAACACAACAGAAGCAGACCTGAATCTGTGATCTTTTGCTGTTTCTCTCCAAGATTTTGGCAATAAAGTCAAGTGTAGCCTCTCGCGTTGATGAGTTTACCAACAAATTGTGCATGATGTGAAAACAATGAGTCTGGAGAAGAATGCATGATAAATTTTCTGCTAACTCATTTTGTTTTATTTGACCCTATTTTCCTTTTCAATATTTTTCGGTGTTTTATAATTACCTAGCCTTAGGGTAAGGACAGTATGAACAATTTTTGTTACAGATTTAAACAACATATATCTTAATATTAAAACACAATGCCTTCGCTCAAAGCGCTAACCAAAAGAAGTAAAGCAAAATAATCATATTCTTGCAAACATAGGTGAAAAAAAAATGACTGCTTTCAAAAACAGTATATCACTAAAATATAAATCCAGTAAAAATATGAAGAACATTATAACATTACTATTATTGCAATATGTAATTAAAAAAAAACAACAACAAACTTCATCATCACATCTGTCATCCAATTACAAATGAAAGGATATTCTGCTGATGGTGCTAACAATCTACCAACTTTTTTCTTAAAGAGACACTATTGCTGGAATACAGGATGAGGTTTTTTTAATATCACGTAAATTCAAACTTTCAAAAAATCTAATCACATGCTCTGATGTAATGTACTACTTACTCTGACTTCCTCGAGATTGCACATCAATGTTTTGTAAATTGCCCATGCATTATCATGAGACATAAGGTGGTTGGGAAAAAACTGTTGAACCACTTTCACCTGTTGAAGAGAGACAGATAAAACAAGCAATAAACAAGTGGCAACATTGTCAAATCAGCAGGTGAAGAACAAGATGCGTGAAACTGGAGTCTCAATGTTATATTTTTTAAAACTGAATTGTAGGAGATGAATTTAAAAAAAAGGTCTGTGAATACAAAAAGCTCACTAAACCAGAGTAAATAGAGAAGATCAAAATAACTGAATTTCCCTCTTGAATGTCTTATAGCCAGAACAAAGTTTCAGTTTAAAAAAATTTTCATGTCTCAGAGATAAAAAAAAATCCCCTCAAACACAGGAATAGATAAGTAAGTACCTTTTTTCTCTTTTTTATTAAGTCTTTTAACATCATTACCAATTAGAAAATGAATATAAAAACAAACAAAAAATTAACGCAACAAAAAATATAGATGAACCTTATTCAATTAATTTACATTAAAAAAAAAGAAAAAAAAAAAACCCATCAGATAGAGGTTTAGTTTTAAAAGATATCAATGGTATTCCACCGTATATATGTTGAAAGATGCGGGAAATATTAGCTGGGGTCACTGACGTGATGAACAATAGATTCACTCACGTCATCCTCTGCAAACACAGAGAGTCCCAAAAATGGGCCGAGGAAGCAAAGTTTCTCCACCTCCATCCCGTCTGCTTGCGTCATTGAGTCCGGCAGCCAATTACTCTGCTGGACCATCTGTGAAAACGTGAACATTGCACATTGCAAAATCAAAACACAATAGATATTAAGACAGAACAATAATCCTGGCATATATACTGTGTAACATACCCAAGATTGATAATTTTCTTATATTGACTGCGCACACTGCATCATACTCCATGGCAAGCATATTGCTGAATTAGCCACCAGAAAGCCCTAGAATCTGATAAAATTGAAGTTATCCAAATAAAAAAAGACTATAAATACTGAAATTATGCAAGTCTGCGCCTGAAGATTTTGCATCTAATTATTTTTTTTAGGTAAAGATTATTTGACATCTAATCTAATGCATTATGGTAAAGCGACTGACCAGATCACAGATGGGTCGGCAGTTTGTTGCCTTGATGCTGCATAGGTCTGCTAAGACTGCCAGAGGAGCACGGTATTTGTCTGTACTTAGCCCATTCCCTGCCACAAACCGAGATAGATACTGCAAGATAGGGCTGAAAACCTGCGCCATAAAAGAAAAACAATGGTAAGGGACACAGGGAACAAGGGTTATGTTTTCCTTTAGGAGAATAATGAATTGAGATTTCAAGCAGATCTTTGTGAATTACTAGACAGAGAGCAGGAACTAAAACTCTGCTGGCAACTAATGTATTTTCCTAAACTGGCTAAACTTGTATCCATTTTTGTTTGATCCAATCAACACACGTGAATGATACCAGAGCACACATACAAAAATTTAAAAACAAAAAAAAATGAATTTCACTTTTCAAGTAAACTATGCCAAAAGTTAGAAAAAAAAAAGTGTGTTTTCTTATCAAAATTAAAAACTCACTTTGGAAAAAGCATCACTGCTAGCATAAACCGTGTGCACCAGTTCATGCAGGAAGTCTCCAGGTAGATTGTGAGACAGGAGGAAGGGGATGAGAGCAGAATATCCAGACTGGGACCTACGGGAGTCGAGATAAGCACAAAATGGTTTCAGATGCCGCTTGAGGCAGACCAATATTCAAAAGTTTACAATGTACCACTATGGAGAGATAAAGTCAAGCAACTTATAGTTTTCACAGGTTTGAATTAGTCCCTCATTTAAATATTTAACTAAGGGCAGATTGTTGCCTTCCCTTTAAAAAACAAAACAAAAAAACCCCACAAGTTTTTTGCTGGAAAGATTTGATTATTATTTAACACGAACTTTACAAAGCTTGTTGCTTGTAGTATAAAAAGGGAGAAAAATATAATTTTAACTTGTCAACTCATTTTTTCATTTAAATGTATACTTTCAATTTTATAATGTGCATGTATATATAAACCATACAGTAGAAAACCAAATCTTAAGAATGAAACAAAATGTATATAAAAAAATAATAAAAATTCAAATACTACGGATAGTTAAAACAAGTCCCGAACTGTGAAAAAATGTATAAAAATATGCGACCTTTGAAAAACATAAGGATAGAATATTTGACCCATGAAAGATATGAAAGACATTCTTGACTTTTTGAAAAAGTCTCACCTTGGCTGAGTGAAAGCACCTTGTAGTGTAAGGGATGTAAAGCATACACACTGTTTTCTTGCTGCCGTTAAAGCAATGCTCAGTGGAGGAACACTGGATCTCTGGTGACACACAAAGTAAATTTGATCCAAAGTGCTAACAGAAACAATAGGAAACTGCTGCATTATATCACTAGCAAAACAAGTAAATTACATATGGTGTATATTTTAAATAATGATCTGATGAAACAAAACAAAAAAAAAAAAAAAACACCATGGTCAATGACCACCCATTTTGATGTAAAACTATCACCTTTCAATAAGAGTAAAAAAGTCAATAAGTCTTCATCTTGAGCTTAACCATATAAAGCTGTTGATTTTCTACATTTACTACATATATTTAAGCACCCATGTTGCATATAATGCATTTAATTATTTCATTCTTCAAAATGAACTTCAATACAACAAATACCTTTGGGGCATGTTTTTCTTCAACAGAGACTCTCTCGTAACAATCTATGAGGTAAGCCAACAAGGCCAGATCTTCTGAAGGTGTAACAGCAACATTAGTACTAAACTCTCTCCGACTGTGATATGTTCTATCTAGCCAAAATCTGAAATGGTAACAGAAAAAAAAAAAAAAAAATGAATTAGATCTTAATTTAACCAATCTCTTTGACAGATCGAATAACTTGATTTTAGATCAAGAATCAAGTTACAGTTAATTCTTTTTCTTAACTTTTGATTTAACTGAACGCCTCCATTTGGCAGCTCACAGTGGCTCTATATTCTGTGACCCTTTTCCCATAGAGCTGCTCTAGGAAACCAAAAGAAAAACATGGATGCCTTCAGTTAAATGATAAGCTTCACAAAAAAAAAAAAACAATGCATCAAGATCTAACTGGATCAGCATGATATCAGTGAGTAATTTAGATTGACACACAGTCTGATCAAGATAGATCTAAATTTTTATCGATCTAGATTGGATTTACGCATAACACTACAAGACTGTGAATGTACAAATTTCCAGTCAGGTGAAGAGGAAAAAAAAAACAAATCCAAGTAATAATAAAGATTTAGATGATGTCTGAGTTATCTGACCCTGACGCTGGAGCCTCTGACGACCGGTCTTCTGCGGCTGTGAGAGATGGTGGGGAGTCTTGCAGCACTAGCACTGCCTCCATGACCATCTGGTTGATTAAATTGTGCAGGTCTGCTGGCTCTGAGGGATGTGATAAAGGAATTAAGTTATTCAATCTGAGGGATGTGATAAAGGAATTAAGTTATTCAATCTGAGGGATGTGATAAAGGAATTAAGTTATTCAATCTGAGAGATGAGATAAAGGAATTAAGTTATTCGATCTGAGGGATGAGATAAAGGAACTAAGTTATTCCATCTGAGGGATGAGATAAAGGAATTAAGTTAACCAATCTGAGGGATGAGATAAAGGAACTAAGTTATTCCATCTGAGGGATGAGATAAAGGAATTAAGTTAACCAATCTGAGAGATGAGATAAAGGAATTAAGTTAACCAATCTGAGAGATGAGATAAAGGAATTAAGTTAACCAATCTGAGAGATGAGATAAAGGAATTAAGTTAACCAATCTGAGAGATGAGATAAAGGAATTAAGTTAACCAATCTGAGAGATGAGATAAAGGAATTAAGTTAACCAATCTGAGAGATGAGATAAAGGAATTAAGTTAACCAATCTGAGAGATGAGATAAAGGAATTAAGTTAACCAATCTGAGAGATGAGATAAAGGAATTAAGTTAACCAATCTGAGAGATGAGATAAAGGAATTAAGTTAACCAATCTGAGGGATGAGATAAAGGAACTAAGTTATTCCATCTGAGAGATGAGATAAAGGAATTAAGTTATTCAACCTGAGAGATGAGATAAAGGAATTAGGTTGACCAATCTGAGAGATGAGATAAAGGAATTAAGTTAACCAATCTGAGAGATGAGATAAAGGAATTAAGTTAACCAATCTGAGAGATGAGATAAAGGAATTAAGTTAACCAATCTGAGAGATGAGATAAAGGAATTAAGTTATTCAATCTGAGAGATGAGATAAAGGAATTAAGTTGACCAATCTGAGAGATGAGATAAAGGAATTAAGTTAACCAATCTGAGAGATGAGATAAAGGAATTAAGTTAACCAATCTGAGAGATGAGATAAAGGAATTAAGTTAACCAATCTGAGAGATGAGATAAAGGAATTAAGTTAACCAATCTGAGAGATGAGATAAAGGAATTAAGTTAACCAATCTGAGAGATGAGATAAAGGAATTAAGTTAACCAATCTGAGAGATGAGATAAAGGAATTAAGTTAACCAATCTGAGAGATGAGATAAAGGAATTAAGTTAACCAATCTGAGAGATGAGATAAAGGAATTAAGTTAACCAATCTGAGAGATGAGATAAAGGAATTAAGTTAACCAATCTGAGAGATGAGATAAAGGAATTAAGTTGACCAATCTGAGAGATGAGATAAAGGAATTAAGTTGACCAATCTGAGAGATGAGATAAAGGAATTAAGTTAACCAATCTGAGAGATGAGATAAAGGAATTAAGTTAACCAATCTGAGAGATGAGATAAAGGAATTAAGTTAACCAATCTGAGAGATGAGATAAAGGAATTAAGTTGACCAATCTGAGAGATGAGATAAAGGAATTAAGTTGACCAATCTGAGAGATGAGATAAAGGAATTAAGTTGACCAATCTGAGAGATGAGATAAAGGAATTAAGTTAACCAATCTGAGAGATGAGATAAAGGAATTAAGTTAACCAATCTGAGAGATGAGATAAAGGAATTAAGTTAACCAATCTGAGAGATGAGATAAAGGAATTAAGTTAACCAATCTGAGAGATGAGATAAAGGAATTAAGTTAACCAATCTGAGAGATGAGATAAAGGAATTAAGTTAACCAATCTGAGAGATGAGATAAAGGAATTAAGTTAACCAATCTGAGAGATGAGATAAAGGAATTAAGTTAACCAATCTGAGAGATGAGATAAAGGAATTAAGTTAACCAATCTGAGAGATGAGATAAAGGAATTAAGTTAACCAATCTGAGAGATGAGATAAAGGAATTAAGTTAACCAATCTGAGAGATGAGATAAAGGAATTAAGTTAACCAATCTGAGAGATGAGATAAAGGAATTAAGTTAACCAATCTGAGAGATGAGATAAAGGAATTAAGTTAACCAATCTGAGAGATGAGATAAAGGAATTAAGTTAACCAATCTGAGAGATGAGATAAAGGAATTAAGTTAACCAATCTGAGAGATGAGATAAAGGAATTAAGTTAACCAATCTGAGAGATGAGATAAAGGAATTAAGTTGACCAATCTGAGAGATGAGATAAAGGAATTAAGTTAACCAATCTGAGAGATGAGATAAAGGAATTAAGTTGACCAATCTGAGAGATGAGATAAAGGAATTAAGTTAACCAATCTGAGAGATGAGATAAAGGAATTAAGTTAACCAATCTGAGAGATGAGATAAAGGAATTAAGTTAACCAATCTGAGAGATGAGATAAAGGAATTAAGTTAACCAATCTGAGAGATGAGATAAAGGAATTAAGTTAACCAATCTGAGAGATGAGATAAAGGAATTAAGTTGACCAATCTGAGAGATGAGATAAAGGAATTAAGTTAACCAATCTGAGAGATGAGATAAAGGAATTAAGTTAACCAATCTGAGAGATGAGATAAAGGAATTAAGTTAACCAATCTGAGAGATGAGATAAAGGAATTAAGTTAACCAATCTGAGAGATGAGATAAAGGAATTAAGTTAACCAATCTGAGAGATGAGATAAAGGAATTAAGTTAACCAATCTGAGAGATGAGATAAAGGAATTAAGTTAACCAATCTGAGAGATGAGATAAAGGAATTAAGTTAACCAATCTGAGAGATGAGATAAAGAAATTAAGTTGACCAATCTGAGAGATGAGATAAAGGAATTAGGTTGACCAGTCTGAGAGATGAGATAAAGGAACTAAGTTATTCCATCTGAGAGATGAGATAAAGGAATTAAGTTAACCAGTCTGAGAGATGAGATAAAGGAATTAAGTTAACCAGTCTGAGAGATGAGATAAAGGAATTAAGTTAACCAATCTGAGAGATGAGATAAAGGAATTAAGTTAACCAATCTGAGAGATGAGATAAAGGAATTAAGTTAACCAATCTGAGAGATGAGATAAAGGAATTAAGTTAACCAATCTGAGAGATGAGATAAAGGAATTAAGTTGACCAATCTGAGAGATGAGATAAAGGAATTAAGTTAACCAATCTGAGAGATGAGATAAAGGAATTAAGTTAACCAATCTGAGAGATGAGATAAAGGAATTAAGTTAACCAATCTGAGAGATGAGATAAAGGAATTAAGTTAACCAATCTGAGAGATGAGATAAAGGAATTAAGTTAACCAATCTGAGAGATGAGATAAAGGAATTAAGTTAACCAATCTGAGAGATGAGATAAAGGAATTAAGTTAACCAATCTGAGAGATGAGATAAAGGAATTAAGTTAACCAATCTGAGAGATGAGATAAAGGAATTAAGTTAACCAATCTGAGAGATGAGATAAAGGAATTAAGTTGACCAATCTGAGAGATGAGATAAAGGAATTAAGTTAACCAATCTGAGAGATGAGATAAAGGAATTAAGTTAACCAATCTGAGAGATGAGATAAAGGAATTAAGTTAACCAATCTGAGAGATGAGATAAAGGAATTAAGTTAACCAATCTGAGAGATGAGATAAAGGAATTAAGTTAACCAATCTGAGAGATGAGATAAAGGAATTAAGTTAACCAATCTGAGAGATGAGATAAAGGAATTAGGTTGACCAATCTGAGAGATGAGATAAAGGAATTAAGTTATTCAATCTGAGAGATGAGATAAAGGAATTAAGTTGACCAATCTGAGAGATGAGATAAAGGAATTAAGTTAACCAATCTGAGAGATGAGATAAAGGAATTAAGTTAACCAATCTGAGAGATGAGATAAAGGAATTAAGTTAACCAATCTGAGAGATGAGATAAAGGAATTAAGTTAACCAATCTGAGAGATGAGATAAAGGAATTAAGTTAACCAATCTGAGAGATGAGATAAAGGAATTAAGTTAACCAATCTGAGAGATGAGATAAAGGAATTAAGTTAACCAATCTGAGAGATGAGATAAAGGAATTAAGTTAACCAATCTGAGAGATGAGATAAAGGAATTAAGTTAACCAATCTGAGGGATGAGATAAAGGAACTAAGTTATTCCATCTGAGGGATGAGATAAAGGAATTAAGTTAACCAATCTGAGAGATGAGATAAAGGAATTAGGTTGACCAATCTGAGAGATGAGATAGGATTAAGTTATTCAATCTGAGAGATGAGATAAAGGAATTAGGTTGACCAATCTGAGAGATGAGATAAAGGAATTAAGTTATTCAATCTGAGAGATGAGATAAAGGAATTAAGTTAACCAATCTGAGAGATGAGATAAAGGAATTAAGTTAACCAATCTGAGAGATGAGATAAAGGAATTAAGTTAACCAATCTGAGAGATGAGATAAAGGAATTAGGTTGACCAATCTGAGAGATGAGATAAAGGAATTAAGTTATTCAATCTGAGAGATGAGATAAAGGAATTAGGTTGACCAATCTGAGAGATGAGATAAAGGAATTAAGTTAACCAATCTGAGAGATGAGATAAAGGAATTAAGTTAACCAATCTGAGAGATGAGATAAAGGAATTAAGTTAACCAATCTGAGGGATGAGATAAAGGAACTAAGTTATTCCATCTGAGAGATGAGATAAAGGAATTAAGTTAACCAATCTGAGAGATAAGATAAAGGAACTAAGTTATTCCATCTGAGAGATGAGATAAAGGAATTAAGTTAACCAATCTGAGAGATGAGATAAAGGAATTAAGTTAACCAATCTGAGAGATGAGATAAAGGAATTAAGTTAACCAATCTGAGAGATGAGATAAAGGAATTAAGTTAACCAATCTGAGAGATGAGATAAAGGAATTAAGTTAACCAATCTGAGAGATGAGATAAAGGAATTAAGTTAACCAATCTGAGAGATGAGATAAAGGAATTAAGTTAACCAATCTGAGAGATGAGATAAAGGAATTAAGTTAACCAATCTGAGAGATGAGATAAAGGAATTAAGTTAACCAATCTGAGAGATGAGATAAAGGAATTAAGTTGACCAATCTGAGAGATGAGATAAAGGAATTAAGTTGACCAATCTGAGAGATGAGATAAAGGAATTAAGTTGACCAATCTGAGAGATGAGATAAAGGAATTAAGTTAACCAGTCTGAGAGATGAGATAAAGGAATTAAGTTAACCAATCTGAGAGATGAGATAAAGGAATTAAGTTGACCAATCTGAGAGATGAGATAAAGGAATTAAGTTAACCAATCTGAGAGATGAGATAAAGGAATTAAGTTAACCAATCTGAGGGATGAGATAAAGGAATTAAGTTAACCAATCTGAGGGATGAGATAAAGGAATTAAGTTAACCAATCTGAGGGATGAGATAAAGGAATTAAGTTAACCAATCTGAGAGATGAGATAAAGGAGTTAAGTTAACCAATCTGAGGTAGGTCACACGCGTTTTTGATCATTAGCTATTGTTTTTCCTCCTTTAAAGGTTATCAATCATAGCTTATGTTGTGGAAACCTATATGATTCTGCACAGTTATAAATTAGGTCAAAATAACATGAACATAAAAGAAACCTTCCTCCCAAAAAAATTTTTCTTTACAAGGCGAAAAGGCTAAGTTTATACTGAGTGATAAACTTTTGCAGTGCAAGTGTATGAGCAAACCCTCATCACTCACGTGTTAATGATGTTGCTGCCACTTCAGCCAGCTCTCGGAGGTGAAGAATTTTGTCTGTTTTGCTCATCTCCTCAGACCATGAAACTGCAAAAACCCTACACAGTGCTTTCTTAACCTGGTCTTCACTTGCCTCTGATCCTGAGCTGATATTCTGGATGGAATGATAAAAATCAAAATCAGTTTGTATGCTCATAGTCAGGAATAAGATTAATCTAAGGGCAAAAAAAAAGAGAGGACCATGCATGAAATATGAAGAGTATTCACCTTTATAACAGTACTTTATTGAAAATGAAAGTAATGCAAATGGCCACAATATTTTCTTGATAACTGAATCAAAGCAGCATTAGAAAATTTTTTTTTTTAATTTCAGGTTCTAATAAATGCAATAGTGATTTGAAACGGGAAGTTACAAAAACAACATAATTTAATAAGGTTATAAAGTTTCAGTTTACTTTTTTTTTTTAATTTATTAGGACTGACAGCTGCCATAATCTCAAATTTTCACTTCTGCTCTCTTTCCATGAATGTTTAGATCTGCATACATTATTCCCCAATTTTTCTGTTATCCAATAACCCCACCCCCCTACACATTCACCCCCATTGTTGGGGAAGCAGTTTCTGAAATGAGCACTTCAATTTGGGCACTGTAAAGGTGAATGAATCCTATATAATCAGTTTCTCTATAATTATCGGAACTATGACTTTATCTCCAATCACACAAATGACAATGACCTGAGCGTTTCAAGAACAAGAAAAAAAAAAACAAATACAATTACAAAGAAAAACTTTATTCTGCAATATTATGATGCAAAGGAAAGCAAAAACCAGAAAGCAATTTTCTCAACATGCTAGCGTAAACAACCTCTGAATCTGTCGCTATTCACAAGTTTCACACAGCTGGTCTCAAGGGCCTAATATTCAGCCAGGCGGTAAGCTTGAAGCAAAGCTTCAAGAAAGTAGAGCACCTATGACTCACAGCGCTGGCTAAGCTAACAGTAACAGTAACATTCCTCAGACTCAACAAAATAAATACACACACAGCCCAACACATTGCAATATTTAAGCACAGGCAAGATGAGCTGACAATTCTTCTTAAAAAAAAAAGAAAAATCTGAAGCAGAGAGGGAAAAAAAAAAAAAGAAAGAAAAACTAAGAATAAAAGCCTCATTCTTGAGCTTTGACAATTTTCAGAACTGAATGTCTGGAATTTCACGGTCTAAGCTGTCTTCCACATGAAATGATATACGATAAATGTGTCTTCCAGGTCCAGGGGTCCAGATTTACAACTGCGTTCATTATAGGATAGGGTGTACCCTGGTTTTATCATCATTCAATCAAAACGGCTCATCATACAAGCTGTTTACACAAAAAATCCTGAAAAAAAAAAACAACAACATAAAACCAACACTATACAAATCACATCTGTGCAAGCTATATACTAAGTGTCCCTTACTGGTATCACCCACATAATTATAAACCCAAGCTATGAACATATCTATGAGAAAAGTTTTGATTTTTTTGCTCTTGCAAACTAGTACTAATCTAGCTAGAATGCGAGTACAAATATGTTGACTTACATTGAAAAAAAAAAAAAAAAAATTTGGATCCCAATGTTCTTAGGACCCAACTTGAAAAGATGAAGAGTAGCAACTACATGCTATACCCACAGGTTATAGTAAATATGCAAAGTCTCCCTTGGAAGAATGGATTTTGTCCTTCCATACCTAGTGCATCTAACCATCTGTTAGAATCCTTAAAACATTGAATTAAACTCTTTTTTGTTAAAATTTTTCAACTTCTGCTCTTTGAATAGCTTTCACAATGTTCACTTATACCAAGGAAAAAAAATCAGTAGTGGTTTTGAATTAATACTCATCAAAAGCCCCTCCTTAAAGGAAAGCCATAAGGCACAATATTTTTTTGAGCCATTCGTGGTCTAAAAATAACATAGGTTTTAGCCTAACAAAAGAATAAAAGAACTTTTCTTTTTTTAACCCATGAAAACAAGGTTTTGTTTTTTTTTTGTTTTTTTTTTTTGGGGGGGGGGGGGGAAATTAAATAAACTATCAATGGTTAGGAGTAGTTTATATCAACAAGTTATGAATTGAAAAGCGAAAAAAAACAAAACAAAAAACTTTTAAGAAAAATCATTGTTATGATGCAAAGAGAAAGCGAAAAAAATTATGACCTAAAAAAAAAAACCCCAACATGCACAGTGTTAGATCATGTAACCAGCTCTGCGCAGAAACTCAATGCTAACTTCTAAGCAAAGTGTTTGAAATAAAATTTTAGAGTTACTTTGTAAATAGATTCTTGCCCACATCCAGCAAAATAACCCAGAAAGAGATAAAAAGTAAAAGCTTCCCCTCCCTCCCCCAAGGAACTATTCACAGATGCATCTAAAAAAAATGCACACCATGCGCTATCTTATGAACAAATTACACAAATCTTGCACTGAGGATGAAGAATAGCCATGTTCAAACAAAGCAAAGGTTTAAATTATCAAAGAAAATTAAAAAACAATGCATGTTTAAAAAAGACAATTATCTGCCATAGAATGTTATAGTAAAACAAAAAAAAATGACCATGAAAGCAAAAATCTCAATATCTTCTGAAGCGCTGTTTGATAACAGAATTTTCATGAAGATTAGCAATTTTTCAGATGACTTAGTGGCAGGTGAGGGTAACAAACATCTTGAACTTGAAAACTAAGGTGGAGCGTGCACTGTTTCTCAGCCACGGATTACCAATGATATTTGTAAGCAACATAACAAACAAGAGTTAGTCCACTCACATAGCATGACTCCACTATCCCAGGAGATGAGATCTGAAGTCATTAATTTTTTTTTGAGGGCCCACAGCAAAGAAAAAAAAATATTATTAATTAATAAAATAACATTTCTGAAGCAAGTCTGTCCTAGTTTTCTTCCTTTAATGCATTGCTTTCACTCTACATTGTTTTTTCAAAGAGCAAATTCTGCAGAAACAACAGAAGTAGATTAAAAAAAAAGTATATCAAAACTTGAGAATCTATCTTTTGGTTTGTAGAAGGTGATTCGTGTTTCTCATAATGACTGAGAGATGTCTATTGCATTTCAGGAAAGTCTGTATAGGCTAAATTTTTTCACTTGAAGCCACTTTTGATGAATGTCATACTTCTTTCTCAAAGAAATTTGAAATCGTTCCATACTGTACCAAGGCATCCTGAGCTAAGTAAAAGTAAGGCCTCATTAAACACACAATTTTGTTTCTTGTAATCATTTGACTATCACTATGTCACATCACCCAAGTCTCTACACATCTACTGCTTGAGTTTGATTTGAACATTTCTACATAATATTATTCAAGAATCATCAACTGCTTATTGCCAATCTTACAAAGCACTTTAGATATCTTTGAAATGTTGGTTTGTTTTTTTACCCATGTGCTTAAAAGTTAAATCACTGCAAAGTTTTTATAAAGCAGAGGTTCACTGACTTTTCTTTTGACATTAATATTGTAATTTACTTATATGAAAGAGCATGACAGAAGTTCACTATTCGCTTTTGACTCTCCTCCTTATAATTTTGCAGAGAGTGTCAACTAGACAGTTGCTTTCACGCATATTTTGAACAAGACAAAAAAAAAAATCCCTATAGTGGTGCTTGAGAATATGAAAGTCTTAAGTCCAAAATCTTTGATATAGACTTAAGATTGTATTTTTCCCAGGCGGCAATAAGCCTTCACAAGCTCTCTCTAGCCGTGAAATGAGATTAAAGACTTCACAATTTTCAGGGCTCCAAAATAGAAAAGAAAATTATGAACTCTCTCATTAGACACAAGGTCATGTGAAAAACTGATATCTTATAAATATCTGCACAAAAATGACCATCTATATTTTTAAAATAATATAAAGAAATGAAATACAGCACTGGGTATTACCCTCTTTCTCTTTGGTTCTGGATCATCAACTTCCATTGTTTCTATACCTGAGTCAACGTCAAGTTGTGACTGACTAAAAGAAGAGAAGAAACAAACAAAACAATTAAAATCAGACCAAACAAAAATTTATCAGGTCTACAATCTTCATTCCAAAATTTTCCTCATTGTTACTACCCCAAACTTTATAGCTCTTTTTCAACCAATTATCAAGCCATTTATCATATAGGTGTGACTATTTGAGTTCAGCAAACATTTCACTGTAAAAAAAAAACCACCTGATAACTAATTTATTGTTAAATTGAATGAATGTAATCCAATAACAAATGAGTGTTTACAATGTCAAGAGTTAGTTAAATTAGGAATTGAAACATTTTCTACAATTTGTGAAAAGTACACCAAAACAACAACAAGATAACTTAAAAAGGACAGTTTAAAGAGTTGTAACATCAAAGAAAAATTACATGATGAAAGGCGTTTTATAGTCTTAAAAAATAATTTTATACCCCTTGTCACTTTGAGTCTCCATATAAGAATCTTGAGACTGATCTACTTCCATGGAACCTGGAAGCAAAAAAAAACAAAAAGAAGAAATTGTTTACAACAGAACTGATAAAGTATAATCTTATAAATGCTTGTCTTAATCCTTAAAAATAAAGGGTGGGGGGTGTCGACAGAGGTAAAATCAAATCATATTGATATCTTTGTGAATCAGCTGATTCCGATTAATTGCCAACATTGAAGACAAATGAAAGTGAAGTAAATTAAAGAAATGAAAGAAACTGCTATCATGAATTACTAATTCTGTAGCCTCATTGATGTTACAAAGTGATAAATAAATATGTTCAGTTGAATTTACATAAAATTATAAATATGAGTGAATAAGATAAATTTTTACTTACTGGCTCCGTGTCTTAATGACTGCAAATTCTGTTTGTCTGGCTCAGTCGGAGGAGTGTTTGTGGTCTCGGTTGCTTCGTGGGTGGCGGCAGGCACCCTTGGTGTCTGGTTACCAAGGCGCGCCAATCTGCGCTGTCGAATCTGGAAAAGATCAGATAAAATGTACTTTAAAGTTTAATGTTTTCAAATATAAGCAATTGAAATTGAGAACAAGTGGTAGCAAGCAAAAGCACTTGGCATTAAACAGTGTTTGCGAGGTGGAATCGAGCAGCAGGACACAGGTCCTGTTGTTATATGAACAAGAAAATGTACGCTCCTGGTTGACATGCTTTGGGTGATGTGACCTGACTTCTATCTTCTAAGGCTGCTGAATATCTCTTCATCTAGATTATCTCAACGCAGTAGGAGACAATTATGCAAGTGGCATTACATTTACAATGCTAAATCATGGAAAACAGGAAAATTTGATCAATTTTCCAGGTTTTGTACAAGTGATGATCATTTCCTAAATTCATGAAGTTTAGAAACCAAATTAAAGGGCCATCCTCACTGTCGTTCCGAACTATCAGGTATCCGTTAGTTCCGCCCATTGGTTAACTATCACTCCGAACGCATGTCCACACTGTGAGGTAAACCCGATAGGCAGATTGAACGGTTGGCTGGCTCTGAGCTTAAATTTAGATTTTGGCCGGTTGTGTGAAACATTATTACAATGATTATTCCATGCATCTGAGTCGAAGACTTAGCAGGGCTTCTGTGTACCTTTGACTTAAAAACTCATTTTAGTTTCGGTGATTCAATTCAATTTTTAAAAGTTGAAAAAATAACAACAGAAAGCGATTACTATATTCTTTACTTTTTTATTTTCCACAAATATTCTTGTTTCCTGTACAATTCGAGAAATTCAATAATTTTTTCTTTTGACCAGAATGTCATTTTTCTTTACCAATTAAATACCAGATACTACGAAGGCAGGCTGATAATTAAGTTCCGTTTAATCATAACTTTTTAATTTTTCACAGCATATACATAAACAATACGTCAAACGAAAGCTTAATATCTCAGCTACATACTTAGCACTCTATTTTTCGATGTAGTCACCGTCGCGATCAACACACCGCCTCCAACGTTTCACTAGTTGGCTCACGCCGTCAGCGAAGAATTCAGACGGCTGTCCACGGCACCATCTGCGAACATCTGCGATAACTTCCTCATCATTGTCATAGTGATGGCCCTTCAGGTACTTCTTGAGTTGGGGAAACAAATAATAGTCAGAGGGGGCAAGATCGGGGCTGTATGCAGGGTGAGGTAGGGTCGTAAGTTCCAGCTGCCTTAAGGCGTCCTGAGTTTGGCGACTGGTGTGCGGGCGCGCATTGTCGTGTTGCAGGATTGAGTCCTTATCACGCCGAATACGTCTGAGTCGGAGTTTGAGAGCTCGGAGTGTTGAAATATATCGCTCAGAGTTCACAGTTTGCCCTTGCTCCAGAAATTCCATGTGGACCACTCCCTCCATGTCCCAGAAAACGGTGAACAAGACCTTTCTTGCAGAGGCAACAACCTTGAACTTTCTTGGACTTGGAGAAGTTTTGTGCCTATACTCCATCGATTGGGCTTTACATTCTGGATCGTAGTGGTGGACCCAGGATTCGTCTCCAGTCACAATGCGTTGCAGAAATGCTTCTCCTTCTGCATTGTAACGCTCTAAGAGTTGAGTACACATGTCCTTTCTCTGCGCTTTCATCTCTACAGTGAGCTGTCTTGGGACCCAACGGGCAGAGACTTTTCGGTAATCCAGTACAGTTGTGGCGATATGGTGCACTCGTTCTTTCGAAATGCCTACTTCATCTGCAATTTCCTTTTGTTTGACCCTTCGATTAGCTCTAATCATGCAGTCAACTTTCTCTCGATGAGCCGTGTCCGATGCGGAAAGGGGCCTACCCGAACGCTTTCGATCACGCAGAATTGTCTCTCTGGGGTCTTCCCCTTTAAAAATTCTCACCCATTTGCGAACTGCACAGTCTGAAATGCACATTTCACCATAAACTGTCTTCATTCTTGCATGAATGTTTGCAGCAGAACATCCCTCAGCTGCCAAAAACTCGATAACAGAGCGCTGTTTGATGAGAAGGTCATTGGAAGTCGCCATTGTCTCATAAACATGGCTACCACATCATGTGTTGCGCGTCACTGCATTATGAGCACGAATGACGTCACACAAACTTGTTGTTATAGTTAAGTCTAGAAAAATGGTTCGAGAGCATATGTATGAAATTTTAGGTCGATGTGACGAAAATTGACCTAGTTATTAGCAAACGGAACTTAATTATCAGCCTGCCCTCGTATTATGATACAAGTATACAACAAGAGGGTCTGAAATCAATTTGGTATAACGTATCTAGCGGCAACAAGAAGTCACAGTGTTGTGTAGCACATTGCATGCATTATAGGCCTATTTATTTAGCTAGAATCTAGATCCAGGCTTTAATATTACTCAACGTAAAAAAATGTGGGAGAAAGAAAGAGGGAAAAGTAAGTGTAGTTGATCTTTCTATCTTGAAAAGGAAGAGACAAGAAAGAGAGAGAGAGAGAGAGAGAGAGAGAGAGAGAGAGAGAGAGAGAGAGAGATAAGGTAGTGGTTAATGAAAATTAAAACTATCTTTCTAAATAATTGTTAAAAATTGTTATTCGCGAACATTTTCACTAATTTCAATACGCTGAATCTGAATTTGTTAATAGATTTGGGCTACGGTTAATATTTAAAAAAAATTTTAAAACAAATTTAATTTTCCTGCGCCCATCAATCACCAACGCCGCCAGCCACGCCCCGGCTATCAAATAACTGCGCCAAAATATCAAGCATGTTGGATTCGTCGGGCGGCGTGACGGTGGCCGCATGGAGTGACGAAAAACTATGAGATTTTCTCGTCCACACTGTCGGTTCCACCTCACGGGTCGACCCATCGGGCGCCCAATAGGTAACCGATAGTTCGGAATGACAATGTGGACGCCGCTTAAGAGATTTTCTGTACACTATTACCACCCACCTACAATTCCATGCTGCCCTAATTGCCTACGGCAAAAAGGGCAGTAAGTAAGTAAGTAAGTACAATTCCATGCCATTTATCACTATATTGATAAGATGGAATCTGAAAAAGTGAGCAGAAGAGGGAAAGAGAGCATTCATGGGAGCAAAGAAAGACAACGAGAAAGAGAGAAAAAAGAAAAAAAAAGTTCTAGGAGGGGAATGAAAAGAAGATCAGGCTATGACAGAGTACTATTATTAATCTCAGCAAAAGTTCACGACTGAAGGAACTTTTGAAAGAGTTCCTTTTAGGTACGGACTAATTTACACACCAAAGAGGGCTTCATCTGATCCGGACCATAGAAAAAGATTGGGCTTGGTTTTTGCTTGGGGTTACACAAAGAAGAAAAATTAATTTATTTCAGCTCTGTCTCTTATCTAACTTATTCCAACACACTATAGGGTTGCTACTGTTTCTTCTAAGTAAAAAACCGTCCGTACCTAAAAGTACTCTCTCCGGAATTTTAACTGCTTAAGGGCTGCCTATGGAACTGGAAGCCTTTGTGATCAGGTACACAGAAAACATTCAGATATATGATAACAGTGAATCGTGAATAATTTATTTAAATATTAGTAAATCCAGATCATCAGTAAGCTTAAAGAAGATAAGGATAAAATTCTGCAGCGTATAATAAGAGGTAGGTCAGGTCTACATGAGCATACAATTCAAACTTTGAGAACACAGCTGATAATAATATTGAATCTTAGTGGCAACAGTCAAGAGCTTCAACTCAAGTAATCACAGCTAAAATATAAATCTTGACCTGGTCTGATTTTCTAAACTCTTTCGATACTTTATTCTTTACATGGACCCAAAGATTTGGTCTAGATCTATGTCTAGATCCTGATATTATAGATCTCTGACTGTAAATATCATTTCACTCAATCGCACAGATCTTCTTGAATTTTCACATTATTTTAAAAGCGGGGAAACGCATTTTAAAAGATTTGAAAGTTTACCTCATCTGGTGTTAGTTCACTCATCTTGCCTCACCACCCTTGGAGTTCTTTCTTCGGTGAGAATGAATGACACACAGCTTCAATCAAAAAGTGACAAAACCATCTATTATTGTGTGTCATCCAACTCCGTTTAGCTCTTTCTCTTCAATTCAGCCGGAAGTTGACCGTAGGCTAGGCCAAATAGATTCAATGCAGCAACATCCTTTTTGTGCCACAAAAAAACTAGCAGCAGCTGAGAAGCTTCACATGTACTTTCGTTTTTGCTTTCTTCTCCAACCCTCATTGAACATTTCCCTAGGTTTACATTCTAAATCAATCTCTCTTGTCTATTCACACAGGTCTAAAACTGGATTTAAAAAACATCTTATCTTAACAACACAAAGTCGC
Organism: Elysia crispata; assembly: GCA_033675545.1. NCBI lineage: Eukaryota > Metazoa > Mollusca > Gastropoda > Plakobranchidae > Elysia > Elysia crispata. The sequence continues at coordinate 305,963 of JAWDGP010005165.1, forward strand.
CACCCTTTTTTGTAGGAAAGGCCCCAAAAATAAAGATCTAGGCCCTATGTATAGTTATATGCTACATAATGGCCACCAACACTGATGAACTTTTCTACCAGGCTGCTGGCATTTTGAGGAAAGTGCGTGAAAAAAAAGGGACAGTGAAAACACTTGTCTATGCATCAGGTTTCAAGGTATTTTGCATATTAATAAATCTGTTTAACCTTCATCCTATAAAGCAGATTATGAGGGGAAAAAAGCTCGAGTTTAAATTAACATGTTCTCTGTTAGTGTTATTGAGATTTGTGGTTTATCACTATCAGTTCGAGTCAGAAGTTAAGTATTGAGTAGCAGATGAAAGCTAGGACTCCATATTCCAATCCCATCTTAATCAAGAAAGAAGAAATGCAGCTTTTACACATTAGATGATCAAAGTCATTCCTATTGTAAGAGAACTATGAAAAATAAAATCTTTGTGTTGCATCTCTTCACCTTAAGTTGCATGTTCTTTCGCCAATTCTACTGCTAGAATATTAAGTCCGATTTTCTTCAGTGTAATTTCATTCTTCTTTGTATTCTCAGAATCTGCGACAGCTGTTTGCTTTGGTTAGTGAGTGCGTGAAAAACAAGATTATCTTGGGAAATATTGCGTCAGGTTGTCCTAAGGCTTTTCATTGTGAGGCTGCCATCCAAGGAGATTTTGAGGTTGCCATTGTGTTGCTCTATGAATACTTACTGGGCCGCAAATTTGGCAAAGCAGTGGGTTTTCGAGTAAGTGGATTTCATTGACTGAAAACAAAAACTTGATCCAAATTGCATGTCTGGTTAATTTTATTTTATGACTAGACTATTTTTTGCCTGAAACAGTATAGTGTTCGTTATTTTATTGGGTTCTTTTTTTTTTTCATTTTTTTTTCTTTCAGCATTTTACTTTTTTATATGTTGTAATATATTTTTAATAATCTCTATATTAGGTTTTGATTGAGACCTCGAAGTTATAAATTTATTTACATATTTAATCCAATTTCTTATGGAGCAAATTTTACTTTGTAGCAACAGCTTGGTTAAAATGGCCAAATATGTGAGATTTAAAAGTAAAAAAACAGTGATTAGCATCACAGTCTTTCAAATAAGAAAAAAGTAGTTAGATTTCAGAGTAATTTCCACAGAGCCATAACTTTCAGTTATAAGGGTATCTGGTAAAGTATTTAAAGAGTATTAAAATTTTTTTCTTATCTCAATTTTGATTGCCATAATGGCAGAAACTTTTTCAGAGGTACAAGGCTGATATTAAATCTGCTGTAGACAAAGTTTTGCTCGACCATGGAGTCAAGAATCTGAAGGAAGCTTGTCAAATCAGTGGAAAAGAGTTAGTACCAAGTAAGCTCTAATTTTCTTTATACTGCACAAGGAATCAGTTTCATTTTACACATTAAGATGTAGGCAATTATTTAATGTTGTTTTGATATCAATAGTGTTTTTATTTATGAGTACATAAAACAATGATAATAATTATAGGAGGTACTTAACATTTATCTAACTTTCCATTAGAGGGACCAATAGTTCTATGTTGTTTTTTTTATATTTTTTTTAATTGTGTTTGATTATATAATTATTATTTATTGACCAATGATTTGTAATAATGAGTAAATGTTATATAAATTGAATTTTTGAACATAATGTTATAAGACTATTCAATAGACTTGTAAACACTATGAGTACTTTTTACTTAAAAGACAAAAACTAGGAAAATATCTTTATTCTTTCATTTTTTTGGGGTGTTTTTTGTTAATTCGCAATGGTCACTTTTTTTCCATTAGAAATACCTCGTTACATGAGAGTAAACCTGATCAAGTCCTCGGTGGAGTCTGCTATTCAACAACTTCAGGCAGAAGAGTGGCAGTTTGTGGGAATGTTTCGTCAAGAAGAGTGAGTGGTTCTGGCATGATAGAGTTAGAATGCCAATTTTACTATTTCAGAATTTTAATACAGGTGCAGCTACATAAATGAGCACCAGGTAAAAGTACACTTTGGCTAAAGGGTCGCTTTAGGGGTAAGACAAAAATTGTATACCCTTCACACAAACACATCTCTCAAAAATGAGCCACACAAAGCTAATGAGCACCCTGCATTTAACAGAATACTACTGTAATAAAGTTCTGATACAGTTAAAATAAAGGACATTAATTAAGCTCATCCCCTTTAAACAAATTTTAAATGGTTAATGTATAGAAATTTTTCTAAAATGCTGCGTTTGTAAAGAGATAATCACATTCCATTCTTTTTAAAAATAGCCAGTGATTTTACTATAATTTGTTTTCAATACTCAATATTAAAGGCATAATATTTTAGCAAGTTTAATATTGCAGGAGGTATAATTTGGCTTGAAAACCTTGAGGCATGGTCAGATTTAATTTTGAACGCAACAAGTATTTATAATATATTATCACTTTTTGATAAGTTTTTGTTTGTTTTGGTGCAATGAAAGGAAGGCAGACAGCTTTCTCGTGGACAGAAATTGATGACTGTCAATTTTGTAAGGATGATAAAAGGGTCAAAACATTGCCATAGGTGCCCACTGTCTGCATATTTAGTGAGGTCTTGCATATTACTAGTATTTCTGATAATCATGAAGAATTCAATGACTACTTTATTAAAGTAAACAAATATAAAAGCATCATAAATATTCATTTCTCTTGTATCACTACATTGCTTCTTTTTTACTTGGTGCAATTATTGTGACCCACCAGATTCAGTACGAAAGCTTTAGCTCTGAGCCAATGGCAGTTTGGTCTTGATCCCATGTTGCCAGACGTGCTTGTGTTTCCTCCTCACACTGACCTTCATGATCACCGACTGACCAGATCAGGGGTGTTGGTGCAGCAAGACAGGGTCAGTTAGGATCAATCTGATCCACATTACTTTTGTAAAATTTTCATCATTTTGATTCATTTCACATCCAGTTTTGTACTTTCTAGATGTGGGTACATTAGGCTTGTTTAATTGTTTCTTTTCCAAACAACAAATTAGAGTTTTGAATTATACATTTCCTCTGTTGATATCTTTAGTAAGATGTCTGCTATTGGGGTCCTTTATCAATGTGCATGTAACTTGAGAGTATTTGTTTTTAACTCGCTTTTCTCTTTCCCTCTTTCTTAATTTCTACCTCTTTCTCTTTGACCCACCCACTCCCACTTTCTCTCATTATTTCTCTATCCCTCCTGTTCTTATATTTTCAATTCTTTTAGATTTGAATTATTTCTTTGTTTTTTCTTTTAGAATAAAACTTAAGTTTCCAATATAATCAAACACTTTCATTGCTGAAGAGGACTCACAACATAAATTCGAAGTAGCTTTCATAAATGAAAAACACATTTTTCACTCTCCTTTTTCCAGGCTTAACAATTGTGAGAGGTATCTCTTTTTTTTTCTTTTTAAATTGTGAGTATGATTTTTCAAATAAAAACTGCTGTTTTTCAAAAAAAAAAAAAAAAAAACTTAAAACCATATGCATGATACTTGCAGTTTAAATATTTGAAATAAATTCAACTAACTTCATATGACTTTGTTAAACATGAAACTGTAAAGATTCTCTTTCGACAAAACTCACATCCTCTGACTGTGTTTTGCGCAGGCCAGCTGTATCCCAGCCCATGTTCTCAACCCAAGGCCAGGCAGTACTGTCCTCGACAGCTGCGCCGCCCCAGGCAATAAGACCAGTCACTTAGCAAGTCTTTTGAAAGATCACGGGTAGGCCCTGTTTCTCTGGATTAGAAACTGTATTATAAAACTTTAAAGTTCTACTAGGATGAGTTTGATTTTAATTTTATATGCAAGTACCAAATACGATCAGTATCAATAGCTTCAGTTTATTGAAATAGATCGGCAAAAGAATAAAATGTATGTGCAAAAAATGTCTGTCCCATTAATTAAAAAACTGTAGCTTTACTTACTTTCCAAAATTGAAAATTTATGAAATTAAACTACTCATAAGCATCACAGTTGTGAAGCAGTCTTAACTTTTTTGTCCTCTTTATGCTGAGGAATTTCATGTTTATTTGTTATGAGGATGTTTTGAAGATGTATGTTATATTTTTCAATTTCTAGGAGAGTTATAGCTCTTGATCGAGATTTCAAACGTCTGGGCACCATGACACGTCTTCTTAGCAAAAGTGGTGCTACTTGTGTGGAGCTGATACACCAGGACTTCCTGACTGTGGAACCTTCCTCAGCAGACGCTGAAGATGTCCAGTTTATCTTGGTGGATCCTTCATGCAGTGGTTCTGGTGAGATGTGAAATTTGTAAAGTTTTCATGTCAGTGTGTCAGAATTACAAGAATTACAATATACAGGACACCTGGGACTCAACAAATTAGTTGGATCATTTGTAATAATTTGTGGAATGCAAGGTTCATTGGAGCCATGTCATGAGGCACCACAAGGGAAGTAACCAATAGAAGTCAAATTACCACACAATTATGTCCCTTGTTTTTATGACCTAACCACGTGTCTACACAACCAGTCTTTACCCTTGGTTTTGGCTCTTTGATCCTGTATCATGTTCTCACCATGCATTGGCTCCTACCCCCTGCCCCCTTTACCTCTCTTTTCTTCATATGCTCCCTGCATGCTAATACTTTGCTCTAATCTAATACCCTAGTATTACATGGTAAAATATAGCTGGGTGTCCTACACTTATACACTGCAAGCATTTATTGCTAGTGGACAGAAGTCCTTTTGACTGAATTTCAACTATATTTCTAAGTAGAAAAGCACTCTTCAGTGAGTTTGCCAGCACTTGCAGTTCGTTGAATCTGAGGATGGGTCTGAGACTACAGTACACCTCAGACTCAACGTACTAGTTTGGTCATTTTTAAAGATTCATTGAATGCAAGGTTCGTTGGAGCTATGACAAGGCAATGAAGTAGGAAAGCACCCAACCAAAGTGAAATTACCACATAATTGTCTCCCTTGTTTTTATCAACTAACCACGTGTCTATAAAGCCACTCTTTACCCTTCCCACAATTGCCCAAGCTTTGGCTCTTTGATCCTGATTCATGGTCACCCTATGCATTTGCTGCCGATCCCTGCCCCCTTCCCCCTCTCTTTTAATTATTTTCTCCCTGCATGTCAATACTTTGCTCTCCCCTACCCTTAGTATAACTATAGCTCAATGTAGCCTACACCCTGGGTGCCCAACACTTTGTATACTTCAAGCATTTCTTAACAGCAGACAGGGGACCTTTTGATTGAATTTCAACTACACAGTTTTTTAGTAGAAAAGCAATCTATAGTGGATTTGTCAATACTTGTATTTCGTTGAACCCGAGGACGGGTCTAAGATTAATTTATTTGATGCAAGGTATTTTAAGAAAGTCAAAGAAGGAAAAAAACCTGGGATTATACTCTGTTTGTTGAATGCAAGGTGTCCTTTGAGTCCAAGTTCGTTGGATTCGAGGTGTACTGTAGTTTGTTTGATGCTAAATATTTGAAGAGAGTCAGAAAAAGGAAAAAGAAGTGGGACTTCTCTGTTCATTGAATGCAAAATGTTTTTTGAATCCGACTTCAATGGATTTGAGGTGTATATGTTACGACTCATTCTGCATTGAGATGAGTCATTCATAATTATCATAATTGCAGATATGTGAAATTTTTACAAATGTAGAATTCGTTGTGCCTTTTTCATTTATTTGTCCAAACTAGTTTAAAAAACAATTCTGGTGTTCCCTCTAAGTGTGGAAAAATCAGACATCTCCTTCATCTAAATTTTATTTTTAAAATAGATAAGTTATACATTAAAAAGTTTAAACGGTTGTCTTTCTCCATTTTTATATTTATAATGCCTCTTGTAAATTGAGCAAGAAGCTCAGAAAGATGGGAGGGGTGTTTGTCTACACCCGAGTTCAGGTTAACCTACATGGGAGTTCAGGTATGCCCACATCTGAAATATGAGGGTAATTTGTAACTTACAAGCTTATTTTTAAAACTGAAGACTTCTTTATTTTTTTAAATTTTAGTCAATTCTTACCCTTAGCACTTAAAAATATGAACAAAAACCCATACAAAGATCTGTAAGAGATAAACCATTGATGTCAGATGCTGGGTGGTCTTGAACGAGGGTCTCAGATGTATAATACTTTTTTACTCATCTGAAATTGCAATTCCTGAGAACTTAACTGGAGACTGATATGAGCTTTACTAAATTTATTAAGAGAAGAGTTAACTTAAAATGTCTTTTCTTTTACTCTTGAATTTCAGGCATGTTGAACTATCAGTCTAACGACACCAGTTCAGATGTAAACCCCAGTCGCATACAGACTCTGAAACGCTTCCAGATCTCTATACTCAAACACGCCCTGCGGTTTCCCAATGTGCAGCGTGTTGTTTACTCTACATGCTCGGTCCACCAGCAGGAGAATGAGGAGGTAGCAGAGGAAGTGATGTCACAAGTGACCGAAAAGTTTCAATTTACCAAGATATTCTCATCTTGGGAAGGAAGTCGCGGCTTGGAGCATTTTCCTCACTCTGAGTTTTTCCTGCGATTATCTCCAGTTCAGGACCTCACTCAAGGCTTTTTTGTTGCATGCTTTGATAGAATTGAAAGAGGAATAACCCAAGCTGCAGAAGATGCAAAGGTTACAGACAATCAACTCACTCAAAGAAACCAAACATCCTACCATGAAAATAAGAAAAAAAGAAAAAGGGAAAAAAATGTCCATAGCGTTGTAAACGGTGAAAAAAAGCTTCTCTGTGCACAGAAGAAAAAAGAGCCAGTGTCAGTTGATTCTGATTACAGTGAAGATCACACTGAAGCTGACAAGTCTGTGGTTACAAAAAGGAATAAGAAAAAGAGAAAATATGAGAGTTTGGGAAAGGTTCAGAATTCAGAATTGGTCTCACTTTCGGTTCAAGGAAAGAAAGAAAAAATGTGTGCTAAGAATTTAGATAATGACTCGAGCTTAACAAACTCGATCGTAAAAGTTAAAAAAAAGAGAAAAGATTGTACTTGAAGGAAGATTTTGACAAGAGCAGTTCATGTGAGAAAATTTCAGAGGGAAAGAGTTTGCAAAGAGTTAAGCCCAAAAAGCAGAATAAGGTTTAGTGTGTAAATGTAAATTTAGAATGAAGAATAAGATATTTACTTATTATTAGCAATTAATCTCTGAGAGACACAGTTTATCATCGAATGAGTTACATTTTTCATTTATATTGAAGTCATCATTAAATCTTGAAAGAGGTCTATAGAAGGTTTATTTTAATGCATCGTTGTTGAAACTTGCCTCTCAGCCTGTCCGTTCAGGGGTTTTTCAAGTATATTCAAATCTAGCATTAGAGAAAATCATGTGCAGTTGTGTGTAAGTAAGTGTAAGCTTAGATAAGCTGTCTTGTATTTGTGTTTGTTTTCAGACTAGAGCAAGCACGGATGACTGTTTTTTGAAGACCAGTCAACATTAAGGTTAATTGCAGAAAGCAAATTAAAATACTAAACTCCCAAAAAGCAACTCTGATTTACGAAGCATGTTTTGTCTTTTATCTCATGTTTGCTTTTAGTCTTTTTCTTTTGTGTCATAGAGAGAAAGTAAAGGCAGAAGCGGAAATAAATTTAGGAAGATGAAGATGAAAAGAAAAAAAAGAAGACACATTGGCAGGTAGATGGAGAATAAGAGAAAGAGGAAGCAAGCTGGGATACTGTTTGTATAACCCTATCTTAAAACACTTATAGAATTTGAGTTTTCATTTAAATTGGGCACTACAAATCTTTAGTTTGACCTCAGATTTGTCTACATCCACGTTTATAATCAGCTGATAAAAATGGATCTTTATTTTTCTAATGACTGGTAATAGTTGTAGCTCTAACAGTCCAGGGAGTTATTTATGTGGTAAACATTATTGCATATTCTAGACGGGGTATGGGGTGGAGTGTGGGAGGGAGCATGCAAGTGGACAGAAACCATCTATAGTTTCATCAATACTGTCTAGAAATAGAATAGATTTTACTCTTTAAATCATCTATTAGGTGCTGGGTTAGGTAAGTTCTTATTTTTTTCATGATGCTTCAAATGTTTTAGATATTGACAAATTATCAGTTGTTTTTTTTTCAGATTCCTTATTTGTTCATTTACAAATTACTATAAAAGAAGGGGCACAGAAACTATTGACTTTTAAGACATTATTTTTTAGAAAGAAAAAAAAATACATAATCCAATATAGCAGCTTATTGTACCATGGATGAACGCGTTAAGTAATATTGCTTTTCCAGTCGCACACCTTTTATAATTCAGGTCGGAAAAAAAAAAAAAAAAAGGAGATTTGGTATCAAAATTTAGAGGCATCAAATAAAACAATAGTGTACAATTTAGTTGACAGCATATTGAAAACATTCATTATTAATATAATGAAAACAACTCTTTAGTTTTGTCTGGCCTCATCACGCAAAGGACATTGCTACATTTTAGATTGAAATTCAGATCAAAACCAAACATGTGATATACATGTACTTAGTGTTATTTGATTTAGACCACTCTTTGATTTATATATATTATTGTAGATATGGAATAGAAGTCACTTTAAACTAGCAGCCCTTGGATTTGAAAAATATATCAATAATACTTTTGAGAGGCACGGCTGTTTAAAGGGCCCAAAATGTGGACAGCCCTCCTAGTGAAATTGATACCTTACACTTCAGTGACTTCACGCTCAGTGAAGCAAGATAATTGCCTCTGGCTGTCTAGCCCTGCTGGCATACTTATTTCTCTGAATTTACCTAAAAAGCTCATTTTTGGACATTATTTTTTCCACTCTTGAAAATCTGTTGTTAGTCGTGTTTGGTATTAAACTGAAGACACATATTTGATCTTTAGAACACTGTATACCTTGTAACAGTATCATGTAAGTTGTATTTATTTGACTTTTCTCAGTAAGGCCTGTAACATTCTTTAGGAATTAGTCTTTATTGCTAGTTAAACGCCTAATTAACCCTTTTACTGAATTTTTAAAGATAAAAGAAGCATATCCCCTTAAAGTGTATCTTTAAATCTGGTAAAAAAATCACAGCGGAATGTTGACATTTTTGTGTTCTGCTTTAGTTTATAAAAGCCAAGTCTTGAGCAGTAAATTGATTTTCACCTATGCCAAGGCAAGAACATATGAATAAAGACTAAAAGAATATGAAGTTTGCTACTTTAAGTAATTTTAAAACCTTGCTACATATTTTTGACAATGGCTATGTGGTTTTACATGCGCCTTCTTTGTTTTCAAGTTATTAAGTGGAGGATAAATCTCACACCAAGTCCAATCATTTGGTGTACACAGATAGACTCTGTCGAGTTTGTGGATTGCGGGTTCAGACAGTTGCTCAGACAGATTCAGGAGAAAAGGCTAGTAAAGCAACGCATCTCTATCAAACAATTCTGAACCTTTTAATATCAATGTGGCGAGAGACACACACATTCACCCCACCTCCATCTGTGATTCGTGTTATTCAAAGCTGAAACATTTTGAACTCAAACCTGTCACTGAAAGCACACTAAGAGCGGCACAAAAACTCAAAACCACCGTTTTTTGGTGTGAATTTAAAGACAATATAACAATCAAAGGATGCAGCTTATGCCATCATTATCTGTCCTTGGGGAAAGCTGGAAGGAACAGAAAGCTCCCAAGGACTCCACATTATGAGGCCTCAAGAAATGAAAACTCGTTTACATCTCAAGACACTTCCACACAATCTCACGCAGTAAGCTTTGCTCCACCAGAAGCTCACTGCACATCGTCATCTTTATGTGGAGATTATCACTTTTTAGCTGATATCCATGGGATATCTGGATCATCTGGGGCATATCCATATCTTTGGTGTCTACGAACAAAGAAAGAGATTGATTATCCAAGAGATCCAGAAAATTCACCCAGTTCTAGAACGGACGAAAGCATGAAAGCGGACTATGCTATGTTTTCAACAGAAGGCAAAGGAATTTTGTCAAAAGCTAAAAAATACCATAATGTTATCAGGTCTGCCATGCTGCCATTTTCTACCACACACACAGCAGTTCCATATCTGCACATCCTGTTAGGTGTAGTAAAAAAACACCACGAGCTGCTAGAACAACAATGTGATGAAGTTGACAAACAAATAGCAGCAGGTATGGCACATTTAGGTACAGAGAGTTCATCCTCTCATTACAATTGCTACATTAGGGGGTTGAGAAAACTGGAACATTTAGAGGAGAAGAAAAGGTTGCAAGAGCCAAAACTAGTCTTCCTTGAAGAATCGCTGAGCGTCTGGCAGTGTTAGAGGAAAACAAGGCATCTAGAGGAGAGAATAGAGAAGCTTGAAGTGAAAATTGATAGAATGAAAGAAATAACAAAACAATACGTAACCAGGTGTGGGCCAGTATGTAGCAGTTCTAGACACAGTCCTCAAAACAAACAAAAGAGAATAGAGAAGCTTGAAGGGAAAACTGGTAGATTGAAAGGAATAAATAACACAGGTAACCATTGCCAATAATCCATGCAGCCATCCATTAACAAAACTATCTGCTCTTGGCTTTTGTTTCTCAAACAAAAAACTATACTCAACAAAAAAAAAATAATTGACTATGCAGACCAAGTACAACAAACGTTTTATCAGGCCAGCACTCTTTTCTTCAATATCTACAAAGCCATTTCACACAGCAGACCCACAGACAAGAATAAAGTAGACACAATTCAAAAAATGATAGGTGAATACATGAAATTTCACAGAAACAATGCAAGCAAGAATGTGTTTCCCTAATTTCATTTTCTTGAACACCACTGCACCGAGTGGATTTCCAGATGGATGTTTGGAATGGGGAGCAGGGAGTAGAGTTGATGCGTTTCTCCATACAGAAGCTATAGAACCAAGCCTAAGGCTAAAAGACTTACAGAGGATAGGCTCAAAGTCAAAATGAAATCACATCTGGCCCAAGTCTCCTCAACCCTTCACTGTTTACTTCCAGGTGCAGTGAAGCGGAAAGAAAAAAAATGACAAGATGAAAGTCACCTGAGGACTACAGCCGGAATGATAGTCATGTTTGTCCCAGGTAGAGAGCTTTAAATTAATTTAAACTTTGTACAGTCCCTGGCTCACACAGCATGTGAAGGTTGGTTAAATAGGCATTATAACTTAGAGTGTGCTTCACCCCATGTCTGTAACTTGAACTGTAAACCACCAGCCAAACCCATAACCACTATCTCTAGTAGGGCAGAAATAATGCTCAATAGCTCCTCTCCAAGCCAACATTACAGCACAATTCTACCATCATGAGAATCAGCAATGTTTGTACTTTGAAAAATGAAACAATTATTTCCAGAAAAAATCCAGTAAATTAATAAATTTTACCAATATCTAATTAATTATGACCTTCAATCAAGATACACATATGGGTTTTTGTTTCCCAAGTTTTCATCACCTGCTTAACTTTCTTCATTTATTTTGATGCGTGCGTCTTATTGAGCTTTGAATAATCTTTAAATTGATATCCTTTTCTAGTCTCTAGCTTTAAAGTTGCATTTTCTATGATTTTTCAAATGTAATGAATTTTTTTTTTATAAATTTGTGGTAAACAAACTCAGCAGTGAGGCTTCGCGAGCCAATGCACTGTCATGGTTCACTGAACTTTTCCTCTGGTATCATAAACCGGTGAGGCAGGCCAACTAAGTGGCGCTCTGTAAACAGCCGTGGAGAGGAGATTTTTTTTTTCTTGAGAAAAGTAGTCATTTTTTTCTAATCCGTAGAATTTTCAAACTACTAACCCCTAATCGATTGCATTTCGATAACATGGGTCTTTGATTCAAAAATTAAATTGTCTCTTCCTTTTTTTAAACTCATGTTTTACCCTAATTTAATAGGAGGGATAGTACATTACTGACAAATAAACTCTTTTATGTCAATTTCATTTTATCTTGATATTTCAGCAATGCTTCAAGATTCTAAAACTTACACCAAACAAAAAGAATGTGTGTAGTTTCTGATATGAAAACTTAGAAGTTACGATTGAGATAAATTGTATTGCTTCACAATAAGGCTCTCTTTAGCAATACCATCTCTTAACACTATATACAGTCTTAGTCACAGTAACGTTGTTAAAAAACATTGTTTTTGCTGCAGCATTAGGTTTGTGGTCTGTTTATACTTCAGCATTAGGTTTGTGGTCTGTTTATACTTCAGCATTAGGTTTGTGGTCTGTTTATACTTCAGCATTAGGTTTGTGGTCTGTTTATACTTCAGCATTAGGTTTGTGGTCTGTTTATACTTCAGCATTAGGTTTGTGCTCTGTTTATACTTCAGCATTAGGTTTGTGGTCTGTTTATACTTCAGCATTAGGTTTGTGGTCTGTTTATACTTCAGCATTAGGTTTGTGGTCTGTTTATACTTCAGCATTAGGTTTGTGCTCTGTTCATACTTTTATCTTTAAACATTCAAAACTCGCGCACATAATCATTATATCAGTCCTGTTGATATGCAATTCTCAATGCTCGTTATCTACAGTAAAAGAATCAATCTCTATACATAAACTTTATATGTAGTTACTATAAGTATAAGAAAAAATTCTGCTCAGTCACGTGACTGCTCTCACCACGCTTGCACAGCATGACTGGGTCACTGAGTGCTCATTTACATAATACTGACCGTCTCTCCTGATCTTATGTTGTGTGTGTGTGTGTGTATATATATATATATATATATATATATATATATATATATATATATATATTATTTTTTTAACCCGGTCCTTCAGTTATTATTTATTTGTTTGGTAACATAGTTTTTTTTTTTATTTAAGTGATTTATATTCTTTGCTTTTTTCATTCACTTCTTATTTTCATACCTTTTGTTAATTAATTCATGTATGCGGCAATAAGATAAACAGCTGAAAAAATTATCTTTCACCAGGAAACAAAAGTGGGATTAAAACTCGAGTTGAATATACGTATTTATCACCTCTATATCAAACGGTTTTAAATACTTAATGATGCAAAAAGACGTTTATGTAATGCGTATTAAGACTTTTCGAATTTAAGCTTATAAGAGAGGGGATGGGGGGTTGCGGGAGGAGAAAAAGAAAATTCAATACTAAATAGGTGGGTGTACCCTTATCACCCTTGTCACATACATTAACAGTTTTATTTTTCAAATAAAAATCAATGAGTCGGAGAGACATAAAGAGTACGTGTGGTGCCAGCTGGCTCAGTGCGCACAAGATAATCTGGCGTAATGGTGCAAGCTGTGCGATCTGCTGCGTGCTAGAACTACTAAAGTACTATTGATCTGAGCTGGTCGGAGCTCAAGTCGGGTCGTCTCTAACACAGCAACAGCCCTTTTCTATAGCATGACGAGAGCCTCTGCTTGAATTAAAGCCATTCTAAATCCATTCTGAGGGGGGTGGGGGAGGGGGAGGGGGAGACTGCTGGCAGGTTTGATATCCTCATTGACGCGATAAGTAACATGATAAATATTCAACTTCCGCAGCTGTCATCCTTCATGCAGCGCCCACCACAGCAATGCCGTCTCCAGTGACCACACAACAACCCCGATCAGTTTCTGCATCATCCCAGCCCATTATATTTTCTTTCATTTATAGTAGTTTTATTTCCAAGCCCAAAGATTTGTCTAACTTGAGTGAGTCCGAAAACTGTGTTTAGTGAACGATTTGGTGGTAACCTTCTGAATGAGCCCACATCATAAACGAAGTATTGCTCGACCAATGTCACATATGTCACAAACAGCAACATATGAATAATCATTTTGCTGATGAGATGTTTGCCGTATCGTACAATACACCAAAGAAGCCGTATTCAAATATTTACATTTTCGCAAGTATGAAAATACAAACTTTTTGACTCACAGATGTCATTACAATAACATTAACAGAATCTACATAACGCAATTGATGTAATTCAACAACTTCAGAAGATACGCTTTTCAATACGATCATTATTCATGCAAACTGGCTATACAGTGAACTTGAATAAATTATGCCGATAAAACAGGTAATTAGAATATTCTTCAATTCAAACAAAAAGCGCCACAGTTGGTCTTTAGCTTCATTACTTCGCTTGTCATCACGCCTCTCTCTCTCAATCTCATGCCATAGAAAAATTAAAAAAAAAAACAGCATGGCCTTTTTCAGTCGAGGACTGTGTAAAAAATACTGCTCAATCGTCGGCGCCCATTTAGCGATGGCACCTTTAAGTTTTTTGTGGGTTTACGGAAATCTGTCGGCTTATATGGAGTCCTACTTTCGGTTTGGCTGCAGCTCGAACTGTGTTGATGGTAACAGTGAATGGATTCTGAGCATGTACGTAGCTCTAGGATGTCCCGGGATTCTTCTCACCAAGCTGCTAGCCGGCAAGATCGGTCTGAAATGGACTGGAGTTTTAGGCGCGGCTTTCCTCAACATCGGGCTGTTCGGATCTGCCTGGACTGTCCAAGTTTCTGTAGCTTGGACAACAGTGCTGCTGGGTGTCATCCTGGGATTGGCCCAGGGTCTGACCCTGACGGTCATCTTTCAGCTGGTCAGCGCCTGGGCGCCGGAGAGATCGGCTCTCTTTATGTCTTCAACAACTGCCACAGCCACCGCTCTGTCCATCGTGGAGAATCAGCTCATCACCGCCATTGTGAACCCAGAGAACCTAAAACCCGACGCTTTTCAGGACTCCAGGGCGTTTTTTTCTCAGCAACAAGTCCTCTCTAGAGTTCCGACAGCTCTCATAGCATACGCTGGCATAACACTCGGTCTTCAGTTTGTTGGATACCTTCTGATCTCCATCCCGCCAAAAGCTCCCTCTCAGGATCTTGAAGAGAAGAACATAGATTCCAACGGTCCAAAGAAACAAATGGACACTAATCACCACATCACTGAATCGAAACAGACGCAAGTCTCAGAGACCGTGACGCCAAACCAAGATCTCCAGAATTATGGCTCATACAACAGTTTCGAGCTTACATCAAATGCTTCAAACGCCGTACAGGATAACTGCGCGCCCAGAGAAGCTAGTGCACAACGTCCAGCAGACACTAGACCGAAATCGTCAGAGGTTGTGACCAACACTGGACACAAGCAAAAGTCTCTGAAACCATCAGAGGTTCTAAAAACGTTAGTATTTTATGCAATTCTAATGTATGGAATTGTAACTCTTTATTCTCTGGTTTTGAAAGCAAATTACTACAAACAGTTTGCGCTCCTGTACATCCACAATGACAGATACTTGACTTTGGTAGGCACCCTAATTCCCATCTTCGCTTCTCTGTCAAGAATTTCTTTCGGTGTCCTCCTCAACAACAACATCATCTCCATCAAAGACGCCATTATTTTCAGCTTATCAGTAAACGGCATTCTCTGTTTCTTCTGGTACTTCATCCCTCAGGTCAGCTCGGTGCTGTATATGGTGTATATTCTTTGCTTGGCGACATCCCAGAGTCTCTTCTATGTGATCACACCTGCTGCGTGTATGTATGTTTTCGGTCCTGCTCATTTCGCCACGAACTACGGCCTGGTCCTGTCTAGTCTGGTAATCGTGGGTGTCCTGTCTCCTGTGGTGATACCCCACCTCATGTATTCCCTGGGCTGGGACTGGCTGTTCGCGTCCAGTGCTATTCTTTGTGTGGTGGCTTTAGTGTTTGTAACTTTTTCAGACTTTGAAATTACTAGATCGGCAGGGCAACCATAGACAAACGCCGTTGGTGGTTATGAACAGTTGGTGTTTTTCTGAAGTATGACTAGTCCAGTAATAGAAGAGCTGTATCAAATCAGCATCACTCGACATGTCACCTGGCAAACATAGAGTATTGCGACCAAACTCGTGCATGATGTGTTGGGTAGAAAAAAACACGAAAAAATCTTCATTGCCCACAAATTTTTGGGACTTGATGAAATCCATCACAGATTCATGAAGGACGGTCGAAGTTTTTAACAGAATCTATGACTCTGTGTGTGTGTGTGTGGGGGGGGGTTAAGGTTTAAATTACAATGTGAACTTTATAAAGATGGACCTTGGTTGAGCTAAATAAGTTTAATAAATCTGCAAAGGTCGTTTTTCCAACCGTCATTATAACCGTTTTGTACTCACTAATCAACATTCTGACGTATTCGCAAGAAACCAGTGAACATTATGTGATGTTAGGCCTACAGCTTTTGATACTTTTCCTTTTAACTTCTACCTCACCTGTTGTGATGAATTATTGTAGATTATCTTTGCAAATAAGGCAGCTGCCCCCCAGTCTTAGCCATTTGATTTGAATGGGCATTTATTTTAATGGGTGTTTAAATGCTTGAACTTTTTTTTTGCTTTGTTTTGTTTTTGTTTTGTTTTTTTTTTCAAGAAAATTAGCTATTTGTTCTTATTTAACGGGAGATTTTCAAACATAAGCTAAAAATATCTTCGACTAGACGTCGACATTCATCTCTTAATGCGAATTGAGAAATTAAAATTATGGATAAAAAGGTTTTATGACTGTTTTTCTTGCAAATCTAATTTTCGGAAAAAAAGGTATTTGCGGCATTATTTGAATTGTTATATTCATTTTAATTAAAACCAGGCTTTTTAACTTCATTGAACTTGGGACGCAGCGGTTAAGGCCCTCGGACTATTGCGCGGTAGTACCGTGGTTCGAGTCCTGCGCTGGCCAATCTGGTGGTTGGACCGGATCCCATCTAACCAGCCCCATCCGTGGCTTGACGGGGGCCCAGCAGTCCCTGGACTGTGGAGACTCAATTATCACTGGGACCGGGAGTAAGCAGTTGCATTCCCCTGCTGCACGCACCAGTTGCGGCCCTGAAAGGCCAGTCGCCTGGAGACGGCGCAGGGTCAACAACAACAACAACAAAAAAAAAACTTCTTTTAACTTACATTGAACATACGAAATCTGCAAACAATGTGTATAATGGTGCTCATTTAGTTTTTGGATTCTTTCTCCAATTGACGTGTAACACTTTGTAAAGCTAAGACAGTAAGAGAATAAAAAAAAAAAAGCTGCATTTACACCTGTCACTTGACTTAAATTTTTAAATAATTCAAAAACAAAACAAAACAAAACAAAAGAAAAACGAAAAACAAATAGTTTGCTTGAGACAATAGAATGGCCTAGTTTGAATACGCATGGTAGTTTGCGTGTTTTTATTTTAAACGCTACCAGGTATAAAGTGGAATTAACTAGAAATCTCAAGGTTATTATGTAAAGCCTGTATCATTAAATTACTATAACTACAGTATAATTTTCGAACTTAAATTGATAAATATTTATTTTGACTGTACTGTTTAACAGGTGACAATTGTCTGTGTACTGTTGAACAGATAACGATTGTCTGTGTACTGTTGAAAAGATGACCATTGTCTGTGTACTGTTGAACAGATGACCATTGCCTGTGTACTGTTGAACAAATAACCTTTGTTTGTGTACTGTTGAACAGATGACAATGCCTGTGTCTGTTCAACATTTGAACATGTCTGTGTACTGTTGAACATATGTACTGTTGAACACTTGACCGTGTCTGTGTATTGTTGAATATTTCACCGTGTCTGTGTATTGTTGAATATTTGAACGTGTTTGTGTACTGCTGAACAGATGACCATTGTCTGTGTACTGTTGAACAGATGACCATTGTCTGTGTACTGTTGAACAGATGACCATTGTCTGTGTACTGTTGAACAGATGATCATTGTTTGTGTACTGTTGAACATTAGACCATGTCTGTGAACTGTTGAACAGATGACCATTGTCTGTGTACTGTTGAAGAGATGACCATTGTCTGTGTACTGTTGAACAGATGACCATTGCCTGTGTACTGTTGAACAGATGATCATTGTCTGTCTACTGTTGAACAGATGATCATTGTCTGTGTACTGTTGAACAGATGACCATTGCCTGTGTACTGTTGAACAGATGATCATTGTCTGTGTACTGTTGAACAGATGATCATTGTTTATGTACTGTTGAACAGATGATCATTGTCTGTGTACTGTTGAACAGATGATCATTGTCTGTGTACTGTTGAACATTTGACCGTGTCTGTGTATTGTTGAACATTTGACCGTGTCTGTGTACTTTTGAACATTTAACCGTGTCTCTGTACTGTTGAACATTTGACCGTGTCTGTGTACTGTTGAACATTTGACCGTGTCTGTGTACTGTTGAACATTTGGCCGTGTCTGTGAACTGTTGAACATTTGACCGTGTCTTTGTATTGTTGAACATTTGACCGTGTCTCTGTACTGTTGAACATTTGACGTGTCTGTGTACTGTTGAATATTTCACCGTGTCTGTGAATTGTGGAAAATTTGACCGTGTCTCTGTACTGTTGAACATTTAACGTGTCTGTGTATTGTTGAATATTTCACCGTGTCTGTGTATTGTTGAACATTTGACCGTGTCTGTGTACTGTTGAACATTTGACCGTGTCTGTGTATTGTTGAACATTTGACCGTGTCTGTGTACTGTTGAACATTTGACCGTGTCTGTGTACTGTTGAAAATTTGACCGTGTCTGTGTACTGTTGAACATTTGACGTGTCTGTATACTGTTGAACATTTGACCGTGTCTGTGTACTGTTGAACATTTGACCGTGTCTGTGTTTTGTTGAACATTTGACCGTGTCTGTGTACTGTTGAACATTTGACCGTGTCTATGCATTGTTGAGCATTTCACCGTGTCTGTGTATTGTTGAACATTTGACCCTGTCTGTGTACTGTTGAGCATTTGACCGTGTCTGTGTATTGTTGAACATTTTGACCGTGTTTGTGTATATTGAACATGTGCACTGTTGAACATTTGACCGTGTCTGTGTATTGTTGAACAGATACCCTTATATGTATACGTACTCTCCGGCTTTGCACTTAAAATACCCAGTGAGCCTCGTCCAAGATTGCTTTACCTTATTTCTGTTTCACTTTTTAAGATTTCATGCTTAAAGTACGAAGTTATTAAATCATTGTCAATATAAAAATTAAACGTAAAATTTCAGCAAAGGGGTATTATTATTATTATTATTATTATTATTATTATTATTATTATTATTATTATTATCATCATCATCATCATTTCCGCCCAATAATAGGTTCTTAATATTCAAGAATATCTGTAAATCAAAATTTTAACCATGAAAGAGAAGTACAATTTTAGACAAAAGCTTCGATTTTTTATGAGGGTAAAATTCAGATTAAACATAACACACGTCGGTGCTTACTAATAAAGCATGTTAAAAGAAAAACCCCAATACTGTTCACTCACGCTACGAATCGAAAAGGAGGGACAGAGTACATGTATTTTGTTGGTAAACACTCACAAGTAAAAAAGATTTTTTTCTTTAAACAAATGGGAAAAGAATGCTATACAGAAAAAAAATTCTTTCTATTGAATATCTGTTGGAAGTCCTTGAAACAGTCTTTGACTTACTTGAGAGGGGCCAAAATTTATACTTGTATGTACCACATCAAAGAGATTGTGCGATTTTGCCTGGCACCTTCGAAATTTGAAAAACAAACATTGTTTTGTTCGTGAATTACAAGGAGTCATTGAGTCCCTTTTGTCAGTGTGAACTGTGTCTTATTAAAGCCTTTACTTAGGCCTATGCAGCTCTGTGGTGTACATTATTACATTGACACACTGGCACGGTGCCCTTTGTTCCAAGTACAATTACAAACCATTATTATGCGACTGCATTCTCATTCTTGCGATGGACGAAAAAAAATAGAATAAACTATAAAAAATCTAGAAATATTCTACTTCGCACACGAAAATTGCCATTGATTTTTAACAAGTTTATATACAGCACGGTTTTTTATGACCTGCACAAAAGGCATGGAATACTGAACCTGTAATTTACAACATAATTGGTTAAATCTTAAAGACTTCTCAAAATTGAACGATTAGAAAAAAAAAATAAATAAAATATTTGAGTCCAAATATAAAACTACAAAGTCCCAAACTTATTTCTGTACCGTACAATTCTCAACTGTGACAAGAATGTAAATTTTCAGGTTTTTTTTGTATTTAAACGATCTTGAGAGAAAGTAAATCATCATTAAAAAAGTAAAAAAAGAAAGAAAGAAAAACCTGAAGGACTGCACATAATGCATCACTGGCAGCACTATAATTTCAAGAGATTTATTATTCTGCGTTTATTATGCCGCCTTACATAACTGTTATCTCTACCGCATGTTAAGACTCTCTCAGGGTTTCTTTAATACAAACTCTATGTACACATATTATAAAGAAATGAGCGGTATTTGAAGTTTTGTTTAACACTTATTATAAAACATCAAGCATAATTATGGGGATGAATTTGTTTGAGAAACAACGTCATCCTGTATATTATTACTACTGTGCGATAGTGTTTTTAAGAATCACATTTTTCGTTGTTAAACAAAAAAAATTAAAAAAAAAAAAGGAAACAAAAAAAAAAAGATTTGAAAATATTGATAATTGATAAGTGGTTTTAACGCATTTCACGCCGTAAAATATCTGATTAAAAGCGATTTTGAAAATATCGGTATTTAAAACAACCATCGAGCCCTGGAGAAAGGAATAAATTAAATCACATGGTCGTAACATGATCGCGAGAGTTTTAGCATGAAAACTCACAGAGGAAATACCCGGTGCAGGAATGCAGCGCTTGACAAATTTTGTTCAAAAAAGTGAGGGCGAGAAAGAAACCTGTGCAGTATTGTGATTAGAAACTGAAAGGAATCAAAAAAAAAAAGGAGAAAGAAGAGTATAATCGACAAAGAGTGAGTCCGAAGTCAGACGAAAAAATAACTAGAAAAACAAAAACAAAACAAAGCAGCAGACAGGCAGTCATAAGGAGAAAGAAAGAAACAGAAATCTGTAAAAAAAAAAAAAAACCGAACTTAACAGTCTTTTTTTTTTTTTTTGGCTAACTAGGCACTATTTAATTTGTTTCACTTAAACTTCACAGAAGTTTTTATGTGTAAATCGAAACGAGACAATTTTTTCCCTTTTTTTGTTAGAAACCGGGAAATAAACCTTACAAAAACAAAACAATGGCTCAGTTTTCACGGTATTCCCCTACCACCTGGACCTGTCAACACAATAGGTGGTAGAAAGCGTCACCTGTTGGGACGTGACTTCTTCAAGTTGGTGAAGTACTTGTACTGCCTCAGCGGTGGGCTGAGCATGCTTCCGGTGTGGTTTAACCACAGTTTCTCCTCACATGCTCAAATAGATATAAGCGCTGTAAAAAAAAAGTATTGTGCATTTCTTTGCTTTATTCACAAGATTCAATACTTCAATGGAAAAAGAAAAGAACAATATTGTTAAGATTCTTTTTTGGACATTGGTTTATTTTTATCGATTGCATCAACAATGTGCTATCTACTATTTAGAGGGACAGAAGGTCAACGTTGATTTTTTTACCACTCATTTTTTTTCATCAACCCATCGAGGGTTTCTTTCATATTAACCTTTTTTAAACCAAGTTTAATTGTTGACTTTGACAAAGTTTTCAATCACAACAACCACGACTTGAAGGGAAAGAAGTGGCGGATATGAACACAACAAACGGAGGAAAACTCTCGGCTATTTAAGATGAACAAAATGCGTTCAGTTCTGTTAAAGAAGGTAGAATTTGTTGCCAGTTACAGAGAGAATGATTCTGTTTAGTTTACTCTTGTGTGGTAAGCAGTCAGTTGGATTATATTTTCTCTGTATGTGTTGAGAGGAACTATTCTGTCTGTGTAAAACGAAATACGCAATCGCAATCTTATTGTTACATCATTATCTTCCGTTTATAAAAATAAATTATTTTCTTCACATTTCATTTCCTATTTTCACGTTGACGGTCAATACCTATTAATAAATTAAACTTAAAAAAAGAAAAAAAAACTCTTTTCTTCATTCAGATTCTGATTTCTGGAAGAGATACGAAACATCAATTGAAAATATGAGAAAAAAGTTGGCAGCCAATTACATGTATTCGTTACGGATATAATTATGGTTTGCAGCTACCAAACTTTTTTTGTTTATAGACATTGTCATATGTGTCAATGACTTTGAACTAGATGTGAGGTTCATACATGAATAATTCGAATTCTTAGATCCACTATTTTTCCCAATATCACAAGTTGCAATCCCCATTGCGAGATATACCAACAACGTGTGCGATGTGATGCTAATGCAGACAGGTTGCACGAAACTGCACTGGACTATAATCATTAGAATATTCACCAAAGTCACCAGTGAAGCATGTCTTGTTCTATTTTGTTCTGTTTTTGCGTTATTTTTCGCTGTCTACATTTTCTGTCACGTAGCGGCGCCTCAAGTGACGCGTGACGGAACGCTCGCCCTAACACTCTGAGCGAAATAACCTTCAAGTCACGTGGTCCCGGTGGATCAATATGGGGTCTCACTCTATACGGATTGTCTGTCGCGTATTAATCTAATGTTTGTGAAAAAAGTCTGAGAAGTAGCCTTTTCATTCAATTGTCGCAATTCAGATTGGCCATAAAGACATGTTTTAGTTATAGTAAACATGATTAATAATGATGCCACTGAAGCAGTATCTCAAATTTATAGAAATAGATACAAACTGAATATAGTTTATATGGTATTTTCTGATAAAGAAATCCTGAATTGACACATACAAGTAAAGTATAAAGAAAATGTCATAAAAATGTGAAATAGAAAACTATCTAGATTCATTATTTAGATCAGTAAAGATTATACAACAATTTTTGCTGTGGAGAATATAAAATAGCCTTGCTGTCAGTCATAGCAAATTTTCCTGACTGAAGATGTTTTATGATCTTTCGTTTTTAATCAAATCTCACTTTTTTTTTATAACTGAACAACTCCACGTTAAACGGCAAGCAGGCTTTTGCAATGACTAGTTACACATAATCTGAGAGATCTAGAAGACTCCCAATCATAACAATTACGGTTTTTATTATTCTTTTTTTTTAAATTTAGTTGGGAAAACAGAATTTAAAAAGAACATGAAAAATGCTGCATAAAAATTTCAAAATTAAAACCATGCCAACGACGCTTATTTAATTGGAATGATTTGCATAATTATAGATCTTAATAGATTTTAACCAATCAAAGATACGAAAAAAAAACCCACACAAATGCACACTCATGCCCTTTGTCACTCATCCAGGAATCTGTGTGGCTAGTGCACAGCTGAACCTGTGTCCAGCTCCTGATGGGGATTTCCCGAACCCAGCCAGCGAGGGCTGCACAACCTTCTTCCGGTGCGCCAACAACCAGGCCACCATGCTGAGATGTCCGGCCATGCAGACGTTCGACTTCCTGTTCCGGTCGTGCAGACGCGGCACACAGCTTCAATGTGAGAGGTGGGTCAGTCGCGACTGGTGTTTTGATCAGTGTGTCATTACCTGAACTTACTACATGTACTAGGGATCGACCAGTCTACCATCTTCCTCATCATCA